>CAXHTJ010001172.1:0-130341 GCA_964019445.1 Populus tremula
TGGTGTCTACCTTCCCTTAATCATAACTAACCCAGTACCCGAATCTCTGGGACCAGTGTCTAATTTGGGATTTCTAGTTCCCTCAAATTACTAGATGGCGACTCCAATAAAATTTTCATTTCCCCCAATTAAACAAAATCTTTTTTGTTAAATAAACAAAAATGAGCGGAGCCGTCGCCCGACGTCGTGTATCGACATATATATTGCTGAGAAATTCCATGAATCTAATTGTAATAGTACAAAACTACAAATATAAGCATTCAACACGTTTTAAATCAGATCTAAAAAATATATAAAAAAAAATACAAACTCTCATTCAAATATAAAGTAAAATTGAATAATATTCTTTAAAATAATATCTAAAATATATTCTTAATTAATTTTATGAATTTAAGAATTAATACATTTACAATAATTTAAATTAATTAACTTTTTAAGAAAATAGATTTCAATTAAAGAAAAACAAAAAAGAAAATATCATGCCATTTGACATAGCTGCTTTGCCTAATATCATACGCCCAGCTTGTGCACACTCTGCCATTACCATCCCCACAATTGGCAGGAGTGCAACTTTCCTCGCCATATTCATTCTCTTTGTTTCTTAATTACTTGCTCTGTTGCAAGATTCAATGTTGAAAATTCAGACCCTGTTGCCTACTAGTTGCTGTCTAAAATCCGGTGGCCTAAAAATTTGAAGAAAATTTGGCTTGGGAAATCTATTTTTTACCCTTTTTTTTTTTACCAAAAACTACAAATAGACCATAAAAACTTCCTTAAACAACCTACCAACCCAAACATCATGAAGTCACTTACAAAAACAAATATACAAATATCAATTAATTTATTTATTGTCCCCACACACACACACATATATATATTATTAAAGTACCACCCCATGCCCTCATATATATATATATATATTATTAAAGTACCACCCCATGCCCTCTATTAAATATCTGCCTTGGATGTTTACGAACGCCACTAACCTCTCTTCTCCTACAACCAAAAAAGTTTGCCTTAATTTTTTCTCCTTCCAAACCTTCGTAGTCATTTGCATGCATAAGGAATGCATGCAAATTAAAAAATACCATTAATATAGGTCTGGCTGAACAGCTTAAATATCTAGGTCGGGTCTGACCCACTAACAAAAAAGAGAAAGTGTATGTTGGGCTGCCAATCGACCTAACCTAAGTTGGGATGGACCTATTTCAAGTCTAGTCCAATTTAAATTTAATAATAAAAAAAAATTCAGGATTCATTTCAAAATATTTATGATTTTCTCTCATATTTTTCTAATAATTTTGCATAATATTAGGTTGTATATTAACATTGTAAAATATAAATCTGATATTAAAATACCTGGTTTCCTTCAAAGCCTTTTTGATTTTTTTTTTAAATTTAAAAAATTCAAGAAAAAAATTAAATTAATTTCCTATTTAAAAATAATTAAAAATATATTTTATTTTCGTCCATATGACCAAATCATAAAAGTTTTCTTTGCACACTTTTTATATATATATAAAAATGTATCTTTCTCATGTTCTAAAATGCAAAAATGGATATTGTAACTAATTCATGATTATGTGTTAGGGTTTGGCAAAAATATAAAAAACCCTTCACCAATTATTTTGTTCACTTTATATTTAAACTCTCATTCAAATATAAAGTAAAATTGAATAATATTCTTTAAAATAATATCTAAAATATATTCTTAATTAATTTTAAGAATTATTACATTTACAATATTTTAAATTAATTATTTTTTTAAGAAAATAGATTTCAATTAAAGAAAAACAAAAAAGAAAATATCATACCGTTTGACATGGCTGCTTTGCCTAATATCATACGCCCAGCTTATGCACACTCTGCCATTACCATCCCCACAATTGGCAGGAGTGCAACTTTCCTCGCCATCTTCACTCTCTTTGTTTCTTAATTACTTGCTCTGTTGCAAGATTCAATGTTGAAAATTCAGACCCTGTTGCCTACTAGTTACTGTCTAAAATCCGGTGGCCTAAAATTTGAAGAAAATTTGGCTTGGAAATCTATTTTTTACCCTTTTGTTTTTACCAAAAACTACAAATAGACCATAAAAACTTCCTTAAACAACCTACCAACCCAAACATCATGAAGTCACTTACAAAAAAAAAAAATACAAATACACACACACACACACACACACACATATATATATATATATTAAAGTACCACCATGCCCTCTATTAAATATTTGCCTTGGATAACCATCTAGGTGGTGGCCTAGTGGGACCAAGAGGTTTGCCCCCTCTGTGGTCTCAGGTTCGAACCCTGTGTTGCTCATATGATGGCCCGGACACCCACGTTAAACTAAAAAAAAAAAAATATATCTGCCTTGGATGTTTAGGAACGCCACCAACCTCTCTTCTCCTACAACCAAGAAAGTTTGCCTCTTTTTTTATCTCCTTTCAAACCTTCGTAGTCATTCGCATGCATAAGGAATGCATGCAAATGAAAAAATACCATTAATATAGAAACTGGCTGAACAACTTAAATAACTAGGTCGGGTCTGACCCATTAACAAAAAAGAGAAAAGGTATGTTGGGCCACCAATCGACCTAATCTAAGCCGGAATGGACCTATTTCAAGTCTAGCCCAATTTAAATTTAATAATAAAAAAAATTCAAGAGTCATTTCAAATACTTTTTATTTTCTCTCATGTTTTTCTAATAATTTTACATAATATTGGGTTGTATATTAACATTGTAAAATATAAATCTGATATTAAAATACTTAGTAGTAACTATAATACTAAGTGGTGACTCCTGAACTTCATAATAATAATTTTATGATTATATCCAAATCCCTTTCCAATACATACTCATAGGAGGCAGACTTGTCGTCGACTCGATGCCCTGCGACAAAGATTTTACTAATAAATTAATATTTTATTACAAGAATTGTAATTACACTAGTAAAAAAGCTTGTTTTCACCATGCTTAATTTCTAATATCTTAACAGTAGCATGTTTCCAACATTTGCTGCATTTAATGCTCTTGTGCTTTAATCCATTTTGTCCATGTTAATTGTTATGACTTAAGGATGAAATTTTAAGATAGTTTGAAGCAGGTATTGTTTGTTATAGGATTTGAAATAATCATGTAGGTTGATTTTCAAAGTTAATTTATTGGGGAAAATGGTAGAGATGGAGGTTAAAAATTAAAAGGAAATGAATTTGATATTGTTATTCTGGCACTGTATTTTATAGCTATTTTCCAATGATCTTAAAGTACTACTCAAAATTTTAAAAACTTCTCCAATTTTAAAAGCAAACATGGCAGCATTTAGTAATGCGGTGTATTTACAATTGCACATTATTAATCTATTAACAATTATGCTATTGATAGTTGATTAGTCATTTGGGCTCCTGAATATCATATATATAATGGAAATTGTGAAACAAAATTATTTTAGAGTCTCTAAGATCCTGTTAGATAGATCTAGAATTGCTTAGGGATTTGTTATTTGAAAATCTTTTCTTCGACTTCGAATAATTTCTTAAAGGCCGGGTTATCGCAAATCACACGCCATTCTATTGTCCGACCTTCAATGGTAATCCACACGAACCATTTATGAGAAATCTCCTAAATTCTTATTTAAAAGAAAGGGATTACTATACCTAGAGTGTTAACTCTATTATTATGTTTACATAGTTTTTGTCTATAACAGACAACTACCCTAAATAAGAGGCGTAACTTAATATTTATAGAGAAATTTGAAACAACCTATAAATTGATAAAATATCAATGTCTCATGAAAAATTTTCATATATTAATTTAGGATAATTTTATAAAATAACTCAATCAAGTCCATAATTTATTTTTTTAAGTCTAGAAATATAATCTATGTATTAACTATATTTTAGTCCTTGATTTCTAAAACATATTTTAATCAAGTTATACTTAATTAAATCATTTGAGTTTAATTTCTGACTAATAGTTCTTAATATGTGTGACCTATTAGGTTCTTAATATGTTGGTCCAAAAATAAATTATAATTATTATCATAACCCAATTTTTGACCATTTTTATTTTAATTATTATTATTATTTTATTTACTGAAAAGGATAAAAAATGATAATAATGATGAAAAACAAGTAAAATGAAACAAATGAAGAATGAATTAAAATTTGGGTTAAGGGCAACATGATTGGAAGTTTTTGGGGTTTAATTAAACTTTCAAATTAATCTAATTAATCCAATCAAGGGTTTAATTGGAGAATTGATAAGTTTTAAGACTTAATTGAGCTTGGAATTAATTTAATTAATCCAATCAAGGGTTTAATTGGAGAATTGATAAGTTTCAAGACTTAATTGAGCTTGGAATTAATTTAATTAATCCAATCAAGGGTTTAATTGGAGAATTGATAAAGTTTTGAGACTTAATTAAGCTTGGAATTAATTTAATTAATCCAATTTAGGGTTTAATTGAAGAATTGACAAGTTTTAGACTTAATTAAGCTTGGAATTAACTTATTCAGGGACTTAATTGAAGAAATATTAAAGTTTGGGGTCAAGATTGAAAAATTAAAATCAAAGGATGAGCTTGTAAAAAGCGCCGAAATGAAGGGGTCGAATTACAATTTATACAGGGGCTTGATTGCATGAGTTTAGAACTTTAGTGACCAAATTGGAAATGGCCATTCCCATCACACAAACGGCAACGTTTTTAGAAGCTGTTCATTGCCTTCTTCGCCTTCTTCTTCAAGAGCTGTTTCTAGCAGTAATGGCTTTGAAGCCGTTTCAAATGGTTGGTATTCTCTGGCTACAAAGCCAGAGAAGATGAGAGAGCGCGAGAGGGGAAAAAGGAAGAAAAACTGGGGATTGAAAAGAGGGAAACCAGTGGGATTTTGGACGAGAAACCGAGGAAAAACTCCAGCTAAACCCAGACGAAAAACCATAGAAGAAAATCAGAGAAAAGAGGAGAGAAAAAGCAGAGCATAAATCCAAAGCACAAATTCGCAGAGAGAAGGAGAAGAGAGAGGGGCAATACAGAGAAGAATCACCTTGTTATTGTCTTCATCGCTGCAGAAAAAGAAGAACCCGAAGTCAGTAAAAAACTCAGAAAAGCTGGCATATGCATTACTTTCTTAGTTAGCTCACCTCAAGAACTGAGAAGAAGGGAGAACAGTGAACGCAGCGGGGAGAAGGCAAAGAACACGAACAGAAGAGGAAAGCAGAGGAGAGCAGATGTTAAGTAAAAAAACTCAACAAACAGAGGGGAAGGGACTAAGAGGAGGAGGAAGAGAGAATTCTCAGAGAGTGCTCGATCTGTTGCTGTCGCCTGCACCTTCGAATCGCCAGGTAAGGCTTCCCTTTATCTTCATCAACTTATTCAGGATCATGAATAAAAAAGAAAATATATTGATTTTTTCATGATCATAAATTTTTACCAATGCCAGAGTTGGAATTATTCATGGTGATATTTTTACCAACGCCAGAGTTGAAATTATTAATGGTGGAATTTTTACCAATGCCAGAGTTTGAATTATTTAAGGATCGAATATTCAATGGCACCAGAGTCAGGAATATTAAAAACAAATCATCATAGCATAAACGAATAAATATTTAGCAATTTAAGGCAAAATCAGCAATGTAGTCTGCCTCAAGCATAATGTTTAAGGGGTGATAATATCTTTTCTTTTACATAACCAGTGTCGTACCATAGAATCTTTGTTGACCAGTTAGGGTTCCTAGTGACCATAATACTAGGTGACGACTTCTTAAATAACACCATTTTTCCTAAAATAACAAGATGCCAGAAATCTGTTCTTTTTCCATAATTCAAGGATTATTTTATGGGCCGCTACGATGTCAGGTGCAACAATTATAATTAAATAAATTAAAATTTTTAATTTATTACGAATTCAATAATTGATTAATTTATATTTGAAGATCATGTGTATTGTTTAGTAACGTGTCATGATCCCCCAAATATTAGAAAAGTCATTAGTGATTTGACTTAGCCTTTCAGTGATCGATTTTTCAATGTAATTAATATCCTTTTATCAATATTGTTTCAATTTAACATAAAAACATAGAGTATATCTACCATGTTAAATAATGTTTATTCTTTACATAATAGTCATTGATCATCTAAATAAGATTTAAAACTCTTTTCAAATTTCTTTCCACCTTGACCAAGGATTTCTCAGTCACTACTATTTGAGAATAGATGAAACATTTTTCATAATTCATCTAAGGTGATGATCATCCTCTCTTGATCACTCAAATACCTTTATATAGTTCATATTATACCCAATGTTTGCCCTTCGTTACCTTAATTAAGATAAAAAGTAATAAAATCAAAGATTAACATTCTCTATATAAGATTACTTAGTAATCTCAAGTATAAAAATCATTTACATAACAGTCACGTGAGTTTTTCCATAGACATAGGTGATCTCTATCTATGGAATTCTCATGCAAGTCAGTCTAGTACATGTCTTATGATAAAAACTTACATATTAGTTCTAGGTATCCCTTATACCTCAACTTATGAGAACAACTACTTCCTTTCATAAAGAAAATAACATAATATGTATCAATCTTTACGGCTTTAATGAATGTTCAATATTTAAGAGAGTATCAACGAGGAACATATTAGAAGTAATGTTTTGATGCAATAAAAATCTCATAATTATAGAAACTTTATAATTTTCTTTGTACAATATTTTTGTCTCATAGACTTTATCTTTACTCTAGATTCATTAATCTTATATTATATGAATATTAAAAATACATTAAGTCTTTACTAATAATAATTATATATTTACATGAATATAATAATATCACATGTAACCAACCACCTGGTTATATGGCATATTAAACTAACATAATCAACTAATTAACTAATCATTAATATTCTGATCAATTATGTAACCTATTATCAATTTCTTCTTTCTAATAAGAAGAAACTACAACTAGGAACATAAGCAAAGACAAGAAATAGTCTCATAAAATTAAATAAATTGTGGGTATTTCAAGATTTTAAATCTTAAGAAATACATATCTATCCCAAGCAACATCACATGAGAAGAACAATAGGTAAACATGAAAATGATTTGAATGAAAAAAAAAAGATATATAATGTTGTAAATAAAAGCAATGACATGTGTGGGGCTAGCCATTTTTTAAAGTAGTTGGATGACCCTATTTTAATTGATATAGTGTTAGAATTTTAATCTAAGTATATAATTCTAATATTTAATAGGTAACATATATCAGATAAGTAGGTATATTGAATTTTTAATACAAACTAAACTTTCATTTGTTGATAATCATATGAATTCCTAACTAAGCTAAACAACTTTGTCAATTTAAATTATAAGAGATTCCAACTTTGAGTAGGATTTAACATCCTAGTCATTCATAAAAAATTTAATACTTACAATCAATCATATTTTTTTGTATGTCGTGACACTTGGTCTTATGATCAATTTCTTTTGGATTTTCTTGATTGATTAGAACTCTTCAAATTTTGTTGGTATACTATTCATGATTGATTTTTATTTATTTATTTAAGTATATTATTATCGAATTCACATGTGAATATTGATGTTAACACACAAATTGAAATTGTGTCATTCAATCATTTCTCATTTTCTACTAAGTAGGTGTTTCGTTTTTCTTTTTCCCTATCCCTCGTCAATCGCGGGTTAATTAATCCATCAATTCAAACATAAATATGAAGCTTGGTTAATTTGAATTGGTAGGTACGCAGGTCGCATTACATAGTTGTTGGTTATGGTAGAATTTAAAAAAATATCCAACAATTATAAATTTGGAATTGAGTACTTTTCTTCAAGCACAGTCTCATTCTCTAAACGCGACCCACATTCTGCTCCAAGTCGAATAAAAAAAACTAAGAAAACATTTAAGGTTTAGTCAACACAAATGTGTTTTAAAGAGAGAGAAAAAATAATATCAAATTATAAAAATAAATGTTGAATCATGAAAAAAAAAAACAACAATGTTGACCCGTATTAACCTATAAAACCTATGTCTCAGACAATTTGACCGGAAACACTAAACATGGAAAAACAATGAAGACCAATTCCTAACAGATCAAATATTGAAAGAAAAAAAATCAATCATACAAAAGAATCCAAAAGAAAAAATAATAATTAAAAGTAAAAAAAAAATATGCGAGCTCACTTAGATTAACCTGTCAAACTCATAAGTTACGTCATGAGATGAAGATAATATTATAAAAAGACAAAGAAAACCATAAAGCCTACTCTAATAAAAATCAAAATCAACATCAAGTAATGAGATCGAAAAACAAAATATGTAAAAAAAAAAAAAACGATTTGAACTTGTGACCCAACCATTTGACTAGAAACACCAAACATGGAAAAACTATGAAACCCAAATGTTAATAAATCAATTGTCAAATGATAAAATTTAAAAAAAAATTCAATCGCAAAAAAACGATTCAAAAGAAAAAATATCAATTAAAAAATTGAGGACCAAGCTTTTTTAAAAAATAGAGAATGGATAATTTTGGATTGAAAGATTAAATTGAAAAGAGAAATAAATTTCATAAAAATTAAAAGATAAACCTGAGGACTAAATTAGAGGATAAATAATTGAATGACATTACAGAAGCAGACTTTTAACCTTCATATGACCGAGCTTACTCCACTGGAATGATGTGGCTTCTCTCACATGTCTGATTTTTTTTATAATATTTTTAATTATTATGAGAGACTATATATATTTCAAAATATGAAAATGCCCCCAAAGAAAGCTTAATTAAATTTTGAACCTAAGGTTATCTTAAAAAATTCATTGTGCTAGAAAATGTAAAATCTTAAAAAAAAAAAAAACCCTAGAGACTAATTATCTGATTTGTTTACTTTTAAGGGTAGTAAAAGTATTTTACTATTTGAAAAAGAAAAGTAAAATATCATTGTACCCCTAATCAAAACAAAAATAACAAATGGACATCGTGTAAAAAATCATTTTTTTTCCCGGAGTTTAGTCTTGTAGGCTAATTTCATGAAGAGAAAAATCATCTATTCACTATTACAATTAATAGTAATTTGTGTCTAGTGCTATAGTATTTTTTTTCCCTTGCCCTATATTTCTTGTGTGTGTGTGTGTGTGTTAGTCTAATTACTTGCGCTATGTTGTGATATGGAGCATTTTTTTTAATTGTTCAATGCAAGAAAAAAACTATGGATGTTGTTAATGCTTTTTTTTTTTTGTTATCGATAAAAAAATTAATTGTAAACTAAAAAGTTAATACATGTGTTCAAAATAATAAATCAAGAATTATACATGCAAATTTCTCTTTCTTTTAATTTTACTTTTCTATTATAAATTTAACCAATAACTCATTGAATTTTCCACAAAAAGATTCAATTAGAAGCAAAATCAACAAAATTTAAAATTGTTTTTGTAAAAAATAATTTTCATTACAAATTTCACTAATAACTCATTAAATTAGCCACAACGGATTCAATAAAAAAAGTAAAAAATTGAATTTGATTTTACCAAACCTTAGAGATTAGTTATATAGTATTAGGATTCAATATAGCTTAGTTAGGAATCTTAAAGAGCTTGTTTATATAGTATTAAGATTCAATATAGCTCTTTATAGTATATATAGAGATTAAAATATTTTAATTTAATCATAATATTAAAAAGTAAATGTAATCTATATAAGATAAGGAGCTATATTGAATCATAATACAAACTAAAGTTTTTATTTATTAATAATCATATGAATTTCTAACTAAGCTAAATGACTTGATTAGTTTTATCTATAAAGAATTATCATTTAGAGTAGAATTGAACCTATTAGTCATTTCGTGTGAATTTAAACTCTTGCAGTCTAGTTCCTTAATCGATTAATATTCTCCAAATCTAGTTGATTTTATTATTTATGATCAATTTCAACCTTTATTTCTTCATTTAAACATGTTATAGTATTATTATTTTTATTATAATTCAAAGTATTACTAAAAAAATATTATTATTTGAATTATTATTATTATCATTAGTAAATTAAAAAAAAAAATTATTACCATCGAAGAAAAGCCATACATTTTTTTAAAAAATTAATAAAAAATTATAAGAACTTGGATAGACAAGTTAAATATTATTATTAATATTATAAAATCTATGTTGGGTCCAACATTATGCAGAACCCAAAATAGTCTTGGGTCCTGGCTGGGTTAGGACCTTAATAGCCTTGGATCCGAGCCGGATAAGACCCAAAATAACCTTCGTTCCGGCTAGGCAGAACCCAAAATAGCATTGGGTTCAGCCGAGTGCGAGACCCCAAATAGCCTTGGATCTTGGCCTCTACTGGACTCAGATTAGCCTTGGGCCGGGTCGGGGCAGGACCCAAACTAGCATTGGGTTCGGCCAGGTGCATGACCCAAAATGGCTTTGGGTTGGGCCTATTCAAGACATAAATAGCATTGCATCCGAGTTGTGCAGGACTTAAAATAGCCTCGGGTCCGGTGCAAGACCCAAAGTAGCCTCGAGTACTAGAGGCTGCGAGACCCAACATAGCCTTGGGTCCGGCCTCTATAGGACCTAACATAGCCTTGGGTCCTATAGCCTGTAGGACTCAAATATAGCCTTGGGTTCGACCATGTTAAGAATCGAAGTAGCCTTGGGTCCTGCCCTGTGCAGGATATAAAATAGCCTTGGTCCTGCCTGGTGCAGGATCTAAAATAACCTTAAGTCCTGTAGATTGCAGGATCCAAAATAGTCTTGGGTCTAACCGGGTTCAGCATCCAAATAGCCTTGAGTCATGGCCAAACAAGACCAAAATAGTCTTAGGTCCTGCCAGAATTAGGACCTAAATTTTTTATAAGTATAAAAGGTGAGCCCGTGGCATAGTGTGTGCCACTTTAAGTAGTAAATATCTATTTTTTAACCGTGAAAGATGTAGTTTAACTAGTCAGGTCCTGAATTTGTTCCTTGGAGGTTACTAGTTCGAATCTCATAAATCTCAAGGACACTAGAGATTTACATGATCGTTAACTTCAAGATCTATAGAATTAGTTATAGTATATGAAAACCAGACTAAACACTAATGTTAATCTAAAAAAATATCTATTTTTTATGTAAACACATTATTGTATGATTCATTCATTTCTCATTTTCTATTTAAGTTTGTGTTCGACTTTTCTTTTTCCCTATAACTCGTCAGGGTTAATTAATTATAGGTTTTTAATGTTATCTATCCATCTATCAATTCAAACATTAATTTGGGGAGGGAGGTTGTAAGTTACGATACAATCCAACAGTTACAAATATACAAAAGAGTTCTTTTCTTTAAGGACAGACTCATCAACCTTGTGTTTACAACACACTCATATATAGTTTTACTTAATCATAACCACAACAAATTATTTATTAATATTCATAAAAGGTAAATTTCATCCTAATATTAAAAATAAAATTCAAACGAAACATGCATGAAGGAAACATGGTAAGTATTATTCATCCTCTCATTCTTTTTTTTTTCTTTTTTTTTTGTATTAGACCGTAAGCATGTCTTCAAGCTCCTTGAAAAGTCTTTCTATGGTAGGAGTTGGCAAGCATATATTTGTTAAAGGGTACTTATTTTTGTGGTAGAAATTGTGGTGTGGTGTATCCACAATTAATAATTGTTTGGAAAACAATAAAATGTTGGTGGAAGAATGTGATACCCATATAATAATTGTGGTCCCACCATATAGATTCATCAAAAGCATGCCATACATACCTACTTATTGAACATTAAAGACCGTTCAATTATCTCTTGACCAAAATATCCCTCCTCTCCTCCCTGACTGATTCTCATCGTCTTCTTGTTTCCATCAATATTTCACAGTTTCTTCCATTGACCTCTTCCCTTCTTAAAACCTTTGTTATTGTGTTTTTTTTTTTTTTTTTGCCATAAATGATTGTAAAACCTATAAAATAATGTTTCAATAACAATCATCATTCTTGTCAAACCACTTTAAGTTTGATGAGAGAATTATAAAAGTTTTTATGTTACAAGTAGTTGATCTTATATATTAAATGTTTAATGTCATGTATGAAAAAAAATTAATATCCTCTTTGATTATTTTATGTCCAACTACAATTTAAATTATTATTTTTTAAATAACAGCCATAAAAAGAATTACAAAAACAAACACTCATATTATTAATAATCATATATAACACATGCTGAACGGACATAAAAGGTAAATGTCGTACTAATATTCAAAAATAAAATTCAAACCAAGCATACATAAATGATATGTGGTACATAGAAAATAAGAGTAAACAATTTAACTTATAAAGAAGATACGATTAACTTGGAATTTGCTCCTCCGTTAACTAGCTGTCCCTTTAGCATGCCTTCAAGCTCCTTGTAAAATCTTTCCACAGCAGGAGATGGCAAACAAAATGGTACAACGATCCCATCTTCTCCTTTCTTATTTGTAAACGGAATATAAAAGCTTGCAAGTTCAGGGATGGCTTTTGCAGTCCCACCATAGATAGCATTTCCCCATCCGAAATCTACCTTTTCAAGTCCGGCACGTCTCAAGTCCGACACTATGTAGGTCCCTGGCACAGTAAAAAGAGGCCTTCCCTTGCTCACCATCAACGATGCTGTGGATCGCAAGTATTCCTCAGTCATGTCCGCCTTAGCCTTCCTTACCAGCTCCAAAGCATATCCAATTGGCTTTCTCGAAAGTTCCCCCGCAGTGGCTACTGCTGCTAGAAGACCAAAACCATTCCATCATAGTAACCTCTTGGTAATAACGGAGGGTTGAATTTTTCACGAGCGTTGACGAGGCAAATTATGCGCATTTCTTCATTAGGATCTGGTTGGAGGGCAATGGTCCGACATATCCAAAGACATGCCGTTAATATTTCGAAACTAGAACAATGGCTGAGGTGAGGTGGGACCAATCTTCGAAGAGCAGTTACATCTGAAAGGCTAAAGAAAAATGAACGATGAACCAGATGATCTTGTGTAAGAATTGAGCTCGTCGAGCCAGCTACCTCCTCGTACGCTCGGTGTCTGCATGTAACTCGAGGTGGTTCAGTTGCATTAAGGACATGTCTTTCCCACACTGGAGTGACAGATGGGGCGTTGGCTCCGCGGGCCATCTCAGCCACCGCTGCCATGAATTGCACTAATCCTGGGCCATCACTCATAGTATGGTTGAGTCGGAGGGCAAAGACAAAACCACCACACTTGAGCCGTGACACCTGCCAATTTGCATAATAAATTAGTGGATGTATTAGCGAATTATGCCTATTTGACTAGTGGATTGGAAGTTTTAGATCATCAACACAAAGCAGGAACAAAATATTAAACCTAATAAATATAACATATATGATGTGACTTTTTCCTCCTCAACTTGCACTAACAAGAAAGATTACGATTTGAATTTAAAATTTTGAGATCATTTTTTAATAAATTTTGGAAGTAATTTATAGTAACTATAACAACTACGGGAAAAAAATATCGGAACATACAATTAATCATGGTAGGTTTCACCGATATAATATACTTAAATTTTGCTATCCGTCTACTCTTATGATGGCTTGATAGACTTCGTAGTGTTTGATACGCAGAAGGATTCTTGCTCCCTTAATAATTTTTGCTACCTAATAGGTACTGACACAGAAAAAGTCTTGGACCAGCGTGGTGGACAAAAAAACAGAAAAATTACCTGAATAAGTAACAGAGGGCAGTTTAGCACCCCGCTAGAGCCAGGCACATCGAAGAGGAGGTCCTCCAAGCAAGGAAATGGAGGTTGAAGTGGATCACCAAACTGCTCAAGTGTAACATCAGCGTCAGCCTCTATAAACAAGATACCCTCGCCAGTGCATTCCACCATGAGCTTGCGGTTATGCCCTTCCCTCAGCCTACCGGCAAATGGATAGTAAAACACTAATGTCTTAGCAATTGCCTCTCTGATGACCTTGACGGGGTCTTTCCCGTGCACTGAGGGATTGTGGCGATAGAATTGTATGAGTGGAATGTGGAATCGAAGCCCTTCTTGGTCATCAATGTCGGATAACAGTTTGAACTCATGTGGGGTGGGCTTCGCTGGTTTGATCAGCTCTGGTTCACGTCTGTGAACTTTGAAAACTAGAGAAGAGGGTGATGAAGCCATTGTGGTATAGAGTGATTTTTTTTGTGAAAAATAAAGCCAACTAGCAAGTTATATATAGAAAAGGCTAAGAGTGTATCGGACAAACAAAGATAAAAGATTGAACTATCATGCAGCGATGCTTTAGCACAATTTAAGATTGTTAGATTTTGTGGTTTAAATTGAAATGACGTGGCATGTTTTGACGAGCCATGTTACATTGATAAATATATTATTTGGTTGTCAAGTTAGCTCTTCAAGGATTAATGTCCTCAATTAATGTATTTTGATGAATTTTTTTATATAGATTCGTTTTTTATTTATTATCTTCTATTTATGGTGCAAATTTCTTCATACAAAAAAGAAAAAGAAAATATCATGCCATTTGACATGGCTGCTTTGCCTAATATTATACACCCAGCTTGTGCACACTCTGCCATTACCATCCCCACAATTGGCAGGACTGCAACTTTCCTCGTCATCTTCACTCTCCTTGTTTCTTAATTACTTGCTCTGTTGCGAGATTCGAAGTTGAAAATTCAGACCCTGTTGCCTACTAGTAGTTGTTGTCTAAAATCCGGTGGCCTAAAAATTTGAAGGAAAATTGGCTTAAAAATCTATTTTTTACCATTTGTTTTTTGCCAAAAACTACAAATAAACCATAAAAACTTCCTTAAACAACCTACCAACCCAAACATCATGAAATCACTTACAAAAAAATTACAAATATCAATTAATTTATTTATTTTCTACGCGCGCATCTATATATATATATATATATATATATATATATATATATTAATATACTATCATGCTCTCTATTAAATATCTGCCTTGGATGTTTAGGAACGCCACCAACCTCTCTTCTGTTACAACCAAGAAAGTTTGCCTCTTTTTTTTCTCCTTCAAAACCTTCGTAGTCATTTGCATGCAGAATTTCCTATGCATGCAAATGAAAAAAATACCATTAATATAGGTCTGATTGAACAACTTAAATAGCTAGGTCGGGTCTGATCCACTAACAAAAAAGAGAAAGGGTCTGTTGGGCCGCCAATCGACCTAACCTAACTAAGTCAGGATGGATCTATTTCAAGTCTAGCCCAACTTAAATTTAATAATAAAAAAAAAATCAAGTGTCATTTCAAAATATTTGTGATTTTCTCTCATGTTTTTCTAATAATTTTGTATAATATTGGGTTGTATAATAACATTGTAAAATACAAATCTGATATTAAAATACCTGGTTTCCTCCACAACCTTTCTGATTTTTTTTGAAAATTTAAAAAAATTCAACAAAAAAATTAAATTAATTTCCTCTTTAAAAAAATAAAAAATATTTTATTCACGTTCGTATGACCAAATCTTAAAATTTTTCTATGCACACTTTTTATAAAAAAAAACAAAAATGTATCCTTTTCATGTTCTAAAATGCAAAAATGGTTATTGTAACTAATTCATGATTATGCGTTAGGGTTTGGCAAAAATATAAAAAACCCTTCACCAATCATTTTGTTCACTTTATATTTAAAGTGTTAAGGTTTAGCTATAAATTTTAATATTTGGAGGTGTAGAACTATACAGTAGAGTTTCCCTTAAGTATTAAAGATACAAAGAAATAAATGTGATACTAAAATTTGAGTTTTAGAATAGTTAGGTTTTAACCTGATATGGGAGAGATTTCCTCACGTATGTAGATCTACCTTGAACCATAGACAATGTCGCACGTCGGAAAATCCGCGTGGCATCGGGCTTGGTGACTTTTCATTTCTCGTTTTGGTTTGATTTGATTGGTTCGTTGGAGTCGCCACCTAGTAATTGATTGCAGGCTACTAGGAAATCCAATACAAGACCAATAGATAGAAAACGACCTAGAAAAATAATTAAATAACAATGTAACTTACCTTAGATAGGATGTACTAGGGGTGATATACCTTTCTCTTGCACAACTAGTCTTTTACCTAGACTCTCGCAAATCATAAGTTTTTTGGTAAACTATAATACTAAGTGGTAACTCCTGAACTTCATAATAATAATTTTATGATTATACCCAATCCTTCCAATACATACTCATTAGGAGACAGACCTGTCGTCAACCCAATGCCCCGCTACAAAGATTTTACTAAATTAATATTTTATTACAAGAATTGTAATTACACTAGTAAAAAGCTTGTTTTCACCATGCTCAACAATCTAATATCTTAACAGTAGCATGTTTCCAACATTTGCTGCATTTAATGCTCTTGGGCTTTAATCATTTGTCCATGTTAATTGTTTATGACTTAAGGATGAAATTTTAAGATAGTTTGAAGCAGGTATGTTTGTTATAGGATTTGAATTGACCATGTAGGTGATTTTCAAAGTTAATTTATTGCGTAAAATGGTAGAGATGGACGTTAAAAATGAAAAGGAAATGAATTTGCTATTGTTATCTGGCATTGTATTTTATAGCCATTTTCCAATGATCTTAAAGTACTACTCAAAATTTTAAAAACCTCTCCAATTTTAAAGCAAACGTGGCAGCATTTAGTAATGCGGTGTATTTACAATTGCATATTATTAATCTATTAACAATTATGCTATTGATAGTTGATTAATCCTTTGGGCTCTTGAATATCATATATATAATGGAAATTGTGAAACAAAATTATTTTAGAGTCTCTAAGATCCTGTTAGATTGATCTAGAATTGCTTAGGAATTTGTTACTTGAAAATCTTTTCTTTGACTTTGAATAATTCCTTAAAGGACGGGTTATCACAAATCATACGCCGTTATATTGTCCGACCTTCAATGGTAATCCACACGAACCATTTATGAGAAATCTTTTAAATTCTTAATTAGAATAAAGGGATCACTATGCTTAGAGTGTTAACTCTATTATTATGTTTACATAGTTTTTCTATCTAACAGACAACTACCCTAAATAAGAGGCATAACTTACTATTTATAGAGAAATATGAAACAACCTATAAATTGATAAAATATCAATTTGCCTCATGAAAAATTTTCATATATTAATTTAGGATAATTTAAGAAATTAACTCAATTAAGTCCGTACTTTATTTTTTTAAGTCTAGAAATATAATCTATGTATTAACTATATTTAGTCCTTGATTTCTAAAATATATTTTAATCAAGTCATACTTAATTAAATCATTCGAGTTAATTCTGACTAATGGTTCTTAATGTGTATGTCCTATTAGATCCAATATGTTGGGCCAAATATAAATTATAATTATAATTAAATAAATTAAAAATTTTAATTTATTATGAATTCAATAATTGATTAATTTTTATTTGAAGATTATGTATATCGTCTAGTAACGTGTCATGATCCTCCAAATATTAGAAAAGTCATTAGTGATTTGACTTAACCTTTCAGTGACCAATTTCTTAGTGTAATTAATATCCTTTCATATATAATATTTTAATTTAACATTAAAGCATATAGTATATCTACCATGTTAAATAATGTTTATTCTTTACATAATAGTCATTGATCATTTGAATAAGATTTGAAACTCTTTTCAAATTTCATTTCACCTTGGCCAAGGATTTCTCAGTCACTACTATTTGAGAATATATTAAACATTTTTCTTAATTCACTAAAGGTGATGAATCTTCTCTTAATCACTCAAATACATTTATATAGTTCATGTTATACCCAATGTTTTCCCTTCGTTATCTTAATTAAGATAATATGTAATAAGATGAAATCATAACATTCTCTATATAAGATTTTTTAGTAATCTCAAGTATGAAGATCATTTACACAACCGTCAAGTGAGCTTTTACATGGACATATATGATATCTCTATATGGAATTCTCAGCAGGTCAGCTTAGTGTACATGTCTTATGATAAGCACCTACATATTAGTTCTAGGTATCCCTTATACATTAACTTATGAGAATAAGTACTTCCTTTCATAAAGAAAATAACATAATATGTATCAATCTTTACAGCTTTAATGAATGTCCAATATTTAAGAGAGTATCAACCATGAACATTTTAGAATTAATATTTTGATGCAATAGGAATCCCATAATTATAACAGCTTTATAATTCTCTTTGTAGAACATCTTTTTCTCATAGACTTTATCTTTACTCTAAATTCATTAATCTTATATTATATGAATATTAAAGATACATTAAGTCTTTATTGATAATAAATATATATTTATATGAATATAATAATATTATGTCTAACCAACCAACTAGCATAATTAACTAATTATTAATATTCTGATCAATTATGTAACCTATTATCAATATCTTCTTTCTAATAAGAAGAAACTACAACTAGAAACATAAGCAAAGACAAGTAATAGTCTCATAAAATTAAATAAATTGTGGGTATTTCAAGATTTTAAATCTTAAAAAATACATATCTATCCTAAGCAACATCATATGAGAAGAACAATGGGTAGAAAAGAAAATGATTTGAAAGAAACAAAAAAGATATATAAAGTTGTAAATAAAAGCAATGACATTTATGGGGCTAGCTATTTTTTCTAGTAGTTGGATGACCCTATTTTAATGGATATAGTGTTAGAAGTTTAATCTAAGTATATAATTCTAATATTGTATTGGTAACATATAAGGTTCAGTCAACACAAATGTGTTTTAAAGAAAGAGAAAAAAATAATATCAAATGATAAAAAACAATGTTGAATCATGAAAAAAAAAAAAACAATGTTGATCCGTGTTAACCCATAATACTTATGTCTCAGACAATTTGATCGGAAACACTAACATGGAAAAACAACGAAGACCACCTCCTAACAGATCAAATATTGAAGGATAAAAAAAATCAATTATATAAAAAATCCAAAAGAAAAAAATAATTAAAAGTAAAAAAAAAAAGGTGCGAGCCCACTTAGGTTAACCCGTCAAACTCATAAGTTACGTCATGAGATCGAGATAACCCTATAAAAAAACAAAGAAAACCATAAAGCCTATTCTAATAAAAATCAAAATCTACATCGAGTTATGAGCTTGAAAAAGAAAGAAAGAAAAAAAAAATATATATATATAACGAAAGGTTATCTTAGAAAATTCATTGTGCTAGAAAATGTAAAATCTTTTTAAAAAACCAACCAGGAGACTAATTATCTGATTTTTTTTTTTACTTTTAAGGGTAGTGAAAGTATTTTACTAATCAAAAAAGAAAAGGAAAATATCATTGTACCCCTAATCAAAACAAAAATAACAAATGGATAACATGTAAAAAATCATTTTTTCCCCGGAGTTTAGTCTTCTAGGCTAATTTGATGAAAGGAAAAATCATCTATTCACTACTACAATTAATAGTAATTCGTGTCTAGTGCTATAGCATTTTTTCCATGCCCTATATTTCTGTGTGTGTGTGTTAGTCTTAACTGCTCAACGGTGAGATGGAGCATTTTTTTTATTGTTCAATGTAAGAAAAAAAATGTGATATTGTTAATGTATTTTTTTTGGTTATAGAAAAAATTAATTGTAAACTAAAAAGTTAATACATGTTTTAAAATAATAAATCAAGAATTATACATACAAATTTCTCTTTCTTTGAAGTTTACTTTTCTATTATAAATTTAACCAATAACTCATTAAATTTGCCACAAAAAGATTCAATTAGAAGCAAAATCAACAAAATTTAAAATTTTTGTTGCCAAAAAAAATTTTCCATTACAAATTTCAATAATAACTCATTAAATTCGTTGTTGCACCCGACATCACGGCGGCCCTAAGAATGATGATCGAATTATGGAAAAAGAATAGATTTCTGGGATCTTGTTCTTTTAGGAGGAAAGGTCTTGTTTAAGGAGTCGGCACCTAGTATTATGGTCACTAGGAACCCTAACTGGTCAATAGATATTATATGGTTCGGGGCTGGTTACGTAAAAGGAAAGATATTACCACCCCTTAAACATCCTACTTGAGGCAAGATGCATTGCTGGTTTCGTCTTAAATTGCTAAATGTTTATTAGTTTATGCTATGATAATTTGCTTATAATATTCCCGACTCTTGCGCCAGTGAATATTCAACTACGGATACTTCCAACTCTGGCGTTGATAAATATTTCATAGTATAAAAATAAAATAATTTAAATCAATATTATTATTCTTGACTTTGGCGTCAGTGAATATTTACCTATGAATATTTCCAACTCTGACGTTGATAAATATAGAGCAACCCAAAAAGTACGGTATTCCTGACTCTGATGCTAGTAAATAAATCCATAAAATTCTATATTAAAAGAAACAATTTTATTTATTTATTTATGTAGCATGGTCTAAAAAAACCAGTGACCCGGTTGGCCACTGTTGCATGCATGCGTGAATCACTCACGCATGCATGCAACAGTAGCAGGGTAATTAATTTACCTAAAGAAGGAAAGCTGAAGAACTTACCTGGCAAAGCTGAGGGAGACGATGTTCACGGCAGGCGATTCAACTTGTTGTTCACAGCGGAGAAGAAACCTCTCACGATTAAGGAGCTGGTGGACGTTGGCCTCAAGAGTACGATGGGGGAAAGAGCTGTTGAGGCGGGTGCAGCTGCGGGGTGAAGGCGAAGACGAGGTTGATGGTGACGGAGGCTTGCCCGATTGCTGCTGCTTCCTCCTTTGTTTCTGTTTTTCAGTGTCTTCTCGAGTCCTTCTTTCCTATGCTGCTGCTTGTGCTATTATTGGAAGACGAAGATGAAGACAATCGTCGATGGTGATGGTGATGGAGGTCTGAACAGAGGGAGGAGATAGGGGTTCTTCTCTTGCGTTTTATGCCATGTGTTTTATCTTCTCTATGTCTAACCCGTTTTCGTCTTCCTCGTTCCCATTACCCTGCGTCTTTTCCTTTTTCTTTCTCTGCCTCCTGGTTTTTTTTTTTTTTTTGCCTCCTGGTGAAGAAGATGAATAGTGTTAAGGTTATTTTGCATTTTAGTCCTTGATGTTTTGAAAGTTTTGTAATCAAGCCCTTGGATAAACTTTAATTGGACCCCTGCATTTCATCACATTTTACAAAATAGTCCCTGGATGTTAATTTCTTGCAAAATTTACCAGAATCAGCCCTATACTTTGATAATTTTTCAATTAAGCCCCTGATTTTATTAATTAAATTAATACCAATCTCAATTAAGTATCAAAACTTATCAATTCTCCAAGTAAGCCCTTGATTGGATTAATTAAATTAATTATAAGCTTAATTAAGTCTAAAAACTTATCAACTCTCCAATTAAACCCTTGACTTGATTAATTAAATTAGTCAAAAATTTAATTAAATCTTTAAACTTCCAATCATGTTGCCCTTAACCCAAATTTTAATTCATTCTTCATTTATTTTATTTTTACTTATTTTTTTATCATTTTTTCAGTAAATCAAATAATTAAAATAAAAGGGTCAAAAATTGGGTTATGATATTAGCCACAAGGGATTCAATAAAAAGTTTAAAAAATTGAATTTGATTTTACCGAACCATAGAGATTAGTTATATAGTATTAGGATTCAATATAGCTTAGTTAGGAATCTCAAAGAGCTTGTTTATATAGTATTAAGATTCAATATAGCTCCTTATCATATATATAGAGATTAAAATATTTTAATTTAATCATAATATTAAAAAATAAATGTAATCTATATAAGATAAAGAGCTATATTGAATCCTAATACAAACTAAATTTTTTATTTACTAATAATCATGTGAATTTCTAACTAAGCTAAATGACTTGATTAGTTTTATCTATAAAGAATTCTCATTTAGAGTAGAATTGAACCTATTAGTCATTCATGTGAATTTAAACTCTTGCAGTCTAGTTCCTTAATCGATTAATATTCTTCAAACCTAGTTGATTTATTATTTATGATCAATTTTAGCTTGTATTTCTTGATTTAAACATGTTATAGTATTATTGTTTTTTTTATAATTCAAAATATTACTAAAAAATATTATTATTTGAATTATTATTATTATCATTAGTAAATTAAAAATATATTATTACCATTGAAGAAAAGCCATACATTTTTTTAAACTTAATTTAAAAAATATGAACTTGGATAGACAAGTTAAATATTATTATTAATACTATAAAATCTATGTTGGGTCCACATAATGCAGAACTCAAAATAGATTTGGGTTCTGGCCGGGTCAGGACCTTAATAGGCTTGGATCCGAGTTGGGCAAGACTCAAAATAGCCTTGGTTACAGCCGGGCAAGACCCAAAATAGCATTTGGTTCCGGATGGGCAGGATCCCAAATAGCCTTGGGTCCTGGCCTCTGCAGAACCAAGAATAGCCTTGGGTCGGGTGGGGGTAGGACTCAAAATAGCATTAGGTTTAGCCGGGTGTAGGATCCAAAATAGCTTTGGGTCTGGGGAGTCAGACATGACCCAAAATAGCCTCGGGTTCGGTGGAAGATCTAAAGTAGCCTCAGGTCCTAGAGACTGCAGGATCCAATATAGTCTTGGGTATGACCTCTGCCAGATCTAACATAGCGTTGGATCCTGCAGATTACATGATCCAAAATAACCTTGGGTCATTCGAAAGTTCCCCTACAGTCGCTACTGCTGCTAGAAGAAAAAAACCATTACCATAGTAACCTCTTGGTAATAATGGAGGGTTAAATTTTTCACGTGCATTGACGAGGCAAATTATGCGCATTTCTTCATTAGGATCTGGTTGGAGGGCAATGGTCAGACATATCCAAACACATGTCGTTAATATTTCGAAACTAGAACAATGGCTGAAGTGAGGTGGGACCAATCTTCGAAGAGCAGTTATATCTGAAGGGCTAAAGAAAAATGAACGATGAACCAGATGATCAAAATAGCCTCGGGTCCGGTGCAAGACCTAAAGTAGCCTCGGGTCCTAGAGGCTGCGGGACCCAACATAGCCTTGGGTCCGGCCTTTACAGGACCTAACATAGCCTTAGGTCCTGTAGCTTGCAGGACTCAAATATAGCCTTGGGTTCGACCATGTGCAGAATCGAAGTAGCCTTGGGTCCTGCCCTGTGCAGGATATAAAATAGCATTGGTCCTGCCCGGTGCAGGATCTAAAATAACCTTATGTCCTATAGGCTGCAGGATCCAAAATAGTCTTGGGTCTAACCGGGTTCAAGATCCAAATAGCCTTGAGTCATGGCCAAACAAGACCGAAATAGTCTTAGGTCCTATCAGAATTAGAACCTACATTTTTTATAAGTATAAAAGGTGAGCCCGTGGCATAGTGTGTGCCACTTTAAGTAGTAAATATCTATTTTTTAACCATAAGAGATGTAGTTTAACTAGTCAGGTCCCGAGTTTGCTCCTTAAAGGTTACCAGTTCGAATCCCACAAATCTCAAGGATACTAGAGATTTACATGATTGTTAACTTCAGGATCTATAGAATTAGTTAAGGTATATGGAAACTAGACTAAACACTAATGTTAATCTTAAAAAATATATATTTTTGATGTAAACACATTATTGTATGATTCATTCATTTCTCATTTTCTATTTAAGTTTGTGTTCGACTTTTCTTTTTCCCTATAACTCGTCAGGGTTAATTAATTGTAGGTTTTTAATGTTATCTATCCATCTATCAATTCGACCATTAATTTGGGGAGGGAGGTTGTAAGTTACGGTACAATCCAACAATTACAAATATACAAAAGAGTCATTTTCTTCAAGGACAGACTCATCAACCTTGTGTTTACAGCACACTCATATATATTTTTACTTAATCATAATCACGACAAATTATTTATTAATAGTCATAAAATGTAAATGTCATCTTAATATTAAAAATAAAATTCAAACGAAACATGCATGAAGTATACGTGGTAAGTATTATTCATCCTCTCATTTTTTTTTTTTTTTGTATCAGACCTTAAGCATGTCTTCAAGCTCCTTGAAAAGTCTTTCCATGGTAGGAGTTGGAAAGCATAGATTTGTCAGAGTATTTATTTTTGTGGTAGAAATTGTGGTGTGGTGTATCCACAATTAATAATTGTTTGGAAAACATTAAAATGTTGGTGGAAGAATGTGATACCCATATAATAATTGTGGTCCCACCATATAGATTCATCAAAAGCATGCCATACATACCTACTTATTGAACATTGAAGATCGTTCAATTATCTCTTGACCAAAATATCCCTCCTCTCCTCCCTGATTGTTTCTCATCGTCTTCTTGTTTCCATCAATATTTCACAGTTTCTTCCATTGACCTCTTCCCTTCTTAAAACCTCTATTAAAGATGTTGTGTTTTTTTTTCTTTTTTTTTTTGGCTATAAACGAATGTAAAACCTATAAAATAATGTTTCAACAACAATTATCATCCTTGTCAAAATACTTTAAATTTGATGAGAGAATTATAAAAGTTTTATGTTACAAGTAGTTGATCTTAAATATATATTAAATGTTCAATGCCATGTATGAAAAAAACTAATATCTTCTTTGATTATTTTATATCCAACTACAATTTATTATTTTTTTTAAATAACAGCCCTAACAAGAAATAGAAAAATAAACATTCATATTATTAATAGTCATAGCACACGCTGAATGGACATAAAAGATAAATGTCATACTAATATGTGGCATGTTTTAACTTGCCATATGCATGAAGATGGTATGAACATTGTTACATTGATATATATATATTATTTGGTAGAATATGTTGAGATTTTTATTTAGCAATTTCAAGTTAGCTCTTCAAATATGATATATTAGGAAAAAGTCCATCGGTTATAAATATGAAATGGAGTCCTTTTCTTCAAGCATAAATTTGTCAACCTTGTGTTTATGAATGTGTTTATTTTTGTAGTAGAAAATATGGTGTGGTGTATCCACAATTAATGATTCTCTGAAAAATATTTAAAATGTTGGTTGAAGAATATAAGACCCATATAATAATTATGGTCTCACAATGTAGGTTCATCTAAAGCATGCCATACTTATTGAATATCGAAGACTGTTCAATTATCTCTTGACCAAAATATCCCTCCTCTCCTTTCTACTCTCTACTCTCCCTGACCTGCTTCTTATCGTCTTCTTGATTCTATAAATAGTTCACAATTTCTTCCATTGACCTCTTCCTTTCTTAAAACCTTTGTTATAGATGTTGTGTGTTGGGTTTTTTTTTTTTGTTTTTGCCATAAATGATTGTGAAACCTATAAAATAATGTAAACCACTTTTAAGTTTGATGAGAGAATTATAAAAGTTGTTATGTTACAAGTAGTTGATCTTACTTATATATTAAATGTTAATGTCATGTATGAAAAAAATTATATCCTCTTTGATTATTTTATATCCAACTACAATTAATTTTTTTTTTTTAAATAACAGCCATGAAAGAATTACAAAAACAAACACTCATATTATTAATAATCATATAACACATGCTGAACGGACATAAAAGGTAAATGACTAATAAAAAATAAAATTCAGACGAAGCATACATAAATGATATGTGGTACATAGAAAATAAGAGTAAACAATTTAACTTATAAAGAAGATACGATTAACTTGGAATTTGCTCCTCCGCTAACTAGCTGTCCCTTTAGCATGCTTTCAAGCTCCTTGTAAAATCTTTCCACAGCAGGAGATGGCAAACAAAATGGTACAACGATCCCATCTTCTCCTTTCTTATTTGTAAACGGAGTATAAAAGCTTACAAGTTCAGGGATGGCTTTTGCAGTCCCACCATAGATAGCATTTCCCCATCCGAAATCTACCTTTTCAAGTCCGGCACGTCTCAAGTCCGACACTATGTAGGTCCCTGGCACAGTAAAAAGAGGCCTTCCCTTGCTCACCATCAACGATGCTGTGGATCGCAAGTATTCCTCAGTCATGTCCGCCTTAGCCTTCCTTACCAGCTCCAAAGCATATCCAATTGGCTTTCTCGAAAGTTCCCCCGCAGTGGCTACTGCTGCTAGAAGACCAAAACCATTGCCATAGTAACCTCTTGGTAATAACGGAGGGTTGAATTTTTCACGAGCGTTGACGAGGCAAATTATGCGCATTTCTTCATTAGGATCTGGTTGGAGGGCAATGGTCCGACATATCCAAAGACATGCCGTTAATATTTCGAAACTAGAACAATGGCTGAGGTGAGGTGGGACCAATCTTCGAAGAGCTGTTATATCTGAAGGGCTAAAGAAAAATGAACGATGAACCAGATGATCTTGTGTAAGAATTGAGCTCGTGGGGCCAGCTACCTCCTCGTACGCTCGGTGTCTGCATGTAACTCGAGGTGGAGTTGCATTAAGGACATGTCTTTCCCACACTGGAGGGACAGATGGGGCGTTGGCTCCGCGGGCCATCTCAGCCACCGCTGCCATGAATTGCACTAATCCTGGGCCATCACTCATGGTATGGTTGAGGCGGAGGGCAAAGAGAAAACCACCACACTTGAGCCGTGACACCTGCCAATTTGCATAATCAATTAGTGGATGTATTAGCGAATTATGCCTATTTGACTAGTGGATTGGAATTTTTAGATCATCAACACAAAGCAGGAACAAAATATTAAACCTAATAAATATAACATATATGATGTGACTTTTCCTCCTCAACTTGCACTAACAAGAAAGATTACGATTTGAAATTAAAATTTTGAGATCATTTTTTAATAAAAATATAACAAACTACGGGAAAAAAATATCGGAACATACAATTAATCATGGTAGGGTTTCACGATATAATATATAGCTTATAATTTTGCTATCGTCTACTCTTATGATGGCTTGATAGACTTCGTAGTGTTTGATACGCATAAGTATTTCTTGCTCCCTTAATAATTTTTGCTGCCTAATAGGTGACAAAAATACCGAAAAAAATAGTAAGTACAGAGGGCAGTTTAGCACCCGCTAGAGCCAGGCACGTCGAAGAGGAGCTCCTCCAAGCAAGGAAATGGAGGTTGAAGTGGATCACCAAACTGCTCAAGTGTAACATCAGCGTCAGCCTCTATAAACAAGATACCCTCGCCAGTGCATTCCACCATGAGCTTATGCCCTTCCCCAGCCTGCCGGCAAATGGATAGTAAAACACTAACGTCTTAGCAATTGCCTCTCTGATGACCTTGACGGGGTCTTTCCCTTGCATTGAGGGATTGTGGCGATAAAATAGTATGAGTGGAATGAATCGAAATCCTTCTTGGTCATCAATGTCAGATAGCAGTTTGAACTCATGTGGGGTGGGCTTCGCTGGTTTGATCAGCTCTGGTTCACGTCTGTGAACTTTGAAAACTAGAGAAGAGGGATGAAGCCATTTGGTATAGAATGATTTTTAAAAATGAAGCAAAGCATTATATAGAAAAGGCTAAGAGCATATCGGACAAATAAAGATGAAAGAGTGAACTATCATGCAGTGTTGCTTTAGCACAATTTAAGATTGTTAGATTTTTGTGGTTTAAATTGAAATGACGTGGCATGTTTTGACGAGCCATGTTACCTTGATAAATATATATATAATATATAAATATATAAAAATCCTTAATTGTTGACCTGGCAGTAGCATGTAACATGTTTTAATCTTTCTTTCTTTTTTTCCCTCTAGAGATGGTGGTTTTCCTATAGATTCGTTGGTCTTTTCAATCAGTATTTGGTGGTTATGATTGTATTTATTGTTGAGAAATTCCATGAATCTAACTCGTTCAAATATAAGATAATCAATCCTTAACAGTTGAGCTGGCAGAAGGATGTAACAATACAAATATAATTAATTCTTGAGGTTACCGCTAGCTAATTGGCATTTGCTTTGTTGCGTGTCCAACTTTTCTTAACATTAAAAACATTGTAGCTAGGCATTGCGAATATATTATCTATTTGTAAGTAAAAAATTAATGTATATAAAATAGTTTTTTTTTCTAAATATTAAGATAACAAATATCTACAATTAAATCGAATTAACCTGAATTTTTCATAAAATAATAATGAGATATAAAACAAATCTTGTTACTAAGTCAGGCTGGACCTATTTTAAGTCTAGTCCAATTTAAAAATAAAAAAAGATTTCAAAATATTTATAATTTTCTCTCATGTTTTTCTAATAATTTTGATAATATCAGGTTATATATTAACATTGTAAAATACATATCTGATATTAAAATACCTGGTTTTCTTCAAAATCTTTCTTAAATTTTTTTTTATTTTAAAAAATCAAAACAAAAAATTTAACCCTCTTTAAAAAAATAAAAATATATTTTATTTTTGTCCAACATCTTAAAAGTTTTCTATGCATACTTTTTATATATAAAAAAAAACAAAAATGTACTTTCTTATATTCTAAAAAGAATATTGTAACTAGTTCATGATTATCTATTAGGGTTTGGTAAAAATATAAAAAACTCTTCACCAATCATTTTGTTCACTTTATATTTAAAGTAGGGTTTAGTTGTAGACTTTAATACTTGGAGAGGTATACCTTAAGTATTAAATATACAAAAATATATATGATACTAAAATTTGGGTTTTAGAATAGTTAGGTTTTAACCCGATATGGAAGAGACTTTCTCATGTAGGTAGATCTACCTTGAATTATAGACAAGACCAATAGATAGAAACATGATCTAGGAAAAATAATTAAATAACAATGTAACTTACTTTAACTAGGGTGCACTTGGGGTGATGCATTTTTCTCTTGCACAACTAGTCCTTTACCCAAACTCTCCGTTCTTAAGTTTCTTGGTAACTCACCACAAGAATTCACAGTTTTACCGACGGCAATATTCCGTCGGTGTGTGATTGATAGTACATCGGTAAATTATTTATCGACTACATTACCGATGGAATACGTCTGTCGGCTTACCTTTCGTCGGTGATTCCACAGTCCGTCGCTATGTCGATCGGAAAAACAAAAAAACCATTTACCGACGGTTTTACAGACGGAATTTGCGCGCTAAAAAAAAAGTTTCCCGCTTCAAAAATACCGACGGATTTTTATTCCGTCGGTGATATCACAAGTCACCGATGGTTACTTTCCATCGGTAACTTCATCGGTGAATTGTTGAAATACCGACAGAATATACTGTCTGTCAATTCGTTGGTGAGTCATGAAAACACCAACCAAATATATTCGTCTGGAAATTTATCGGTGATGGTCGCGGCTACTGTCTAATGTCGACAGATTTATTCCGTCGGTAAATCCCTTTGTTTTTTTTTGTTTTTTTTATAATTATTTAGAATACATAATATAAAATGATATAAATTAATGGTAATAAAAACCAATTATGCAAATAAAATTTATATTAAGCATCAAAAACAAAAAATGAAAGATAAATAATATTCATTACAAAATGAAATGTTTCAAAAAAACATTAAATGAAATTTTAAATGTAAATAATGTTTATTAAAAATTAATATAAAGGAGGAGGAGGAGGAGGAGGAGGCTGGCTGTTATGCGGCCAAAAAGGATTTGGTGCACATGTTCCACCTTGTGCCATGGTCATGACTATTTGATGAAGCTCTTCATAGGCCGCTCTTTGTTGTTCAGAATCTGCTTTGTATTGTTCTTTGAGTTGTGTGTACGTCTCTGATAGGTGGTCGCACTTTTGTTGCAAGGCCATGAACTCCTTAGATTGGGAGCTCGATACTGATTAGGAGCTCCCAACGGTTGAAGCAGTACGGGTCGTCTGCAAGTTGTCGGCCCTAGTGTTGGAGAGCCCGTAAACCCGATTCTTATCTGGTCCACCTGACGATCCAGCCTCCATCCATAAATCCAGATCGAATTCCGGATGGGTCGAAGGATCGTCCCCGTATGTCTCCCTCAACCGATTATTATAGGTCTCCTGAAAATAAAAAAAGTAATCATCATTGTCGCACGTGTGCAGCGTTGCGGCGAAAATATATTGTCCCACTTTAAATCTAAAAATATATCTATCTATCTGGCAAATATAGGGAGACAAGGAATTCTTGTCTTTTATCAGTGAAAAATGAAATGGGAGTCGCCACCTAGTATTTTGGTCACTAGGAACCCTAACTGGTCTTAGAGATCGGGTACGGGGACTGGTTGCGTAAAGGAAAGGTATTAGCACCCCAAATACGCCTTACCTAAGATAAGCTGCATTGTTTGATTGTCTGATAAAAAGCTAAGGTGTTATTTCTATTGGTCCGTCTAGGGTTCAAGAAAAGTCCTCCTCAATAAGAAGGTCCTTATCTTATCGGGTAATTCTGACGTTAACAAAAAAAAATATTAATATTCGGAATACGTCTTACGTATAAAATCGTAACCCCAAATACTAAAAGAAAACACAATAACTTTTTTGGAATTTTTGAAATATTGGCCTAGTTCTCATGGCTTGAATAAACTGGTTATTAAAGCCAAAATGCATGCTAATACATATATTGTTTTGAAATTTCCTTTGTTGTGTGAAAATATGATGTTATAATATTTATATATATATTGGAGAGACTAGTCCGTATGCATGAAAACAAAATAATTTTTTTTTTATTATAATTTTTTTCTTGACGAAAACCGGGTATTTTAATACCGGATTTGTATCTTTACAGTATAAAAATACAAACCGGTATTGATGAAAATACAAATAATAAAATTACAGAAAAATCACAAATTCTTTGAAATAATTTTTGAAGAATTTTTATTTTTATTTTTTTGGGCTGGACTCAGCTGGGCACATATGGCTGGGCTGAACCTAGCAGGCCTTACCAGGTCGCGAATTATATTTAACGTGAACAGTGAAATGCAAGGAAATGGTGCATGCACAATGACGAAGGGGGGCAAACCTGGTGGCGAAAACGATGCTGAAGACAATGGCGAACACTCACAGTGATGTTGGTGGCGGTGGAGAGGAAGCCGACGAGGGATCACGTGGTGGTGGTGGCCGGATTGGCGGTGGCAGTGCAAGGAAGCTCAATGATAGCAGTTGTTGTCTCTTCCCCTTTGTAGAGGCGTTGCTTCTTCTCTTGGTTTCCTTTGTTCCCTTTGTCAACGTTGTTCTTCCCTTTCTACAGCAGCTTCATGGAGGTGCAGGTGGTAGCTGACTGTGATGCTGATGGCGGTGGAAAGGAAGTCGATGATGCCTCAAATGGTTATGAAGGTGACAGTGGCTGGGAAGCCTAAGGACAGCAGTTGTTTCCTTCTTCTTCTTCCCCGTGCAGAGGAGCAGGTGCTGCCTTTTCTTCAAATGGTGCAGCAACGGGTGGGAGAAGCTGATGAGTAAAAAAAACGACGATCCCTGGCAGTGTTGATGTGTTTGTATTTCCCTCCCTCAGTTTCAGAGCTTCCCCGTTTTCTCCCCTTCTTTTTTTTATTTCGTTTCCTCTCTTTCTACCCTCTCACAGTGGCTCTCTTCATTTCCAAAAAAAATCCTCCCCCCTTTAGACGATGTTGGGCGCAGTATTTATAGAGCAAAGAGGAGCAGCCTGGTATTGCGCATGGGGAGCAGGGGAGCAGCTTGTTGTCGGGTGAGTTCTCCAATGGGTGTGGCTTTGCAGGGCACACCTACACTATTTTCTAGTCATGCTGTTTTTGGTTTTTGCAGCAGCATGCGGGGAGAGAGAGAGACGACACCATTCTGTTTTTTTTTCTTTCCCTCATTTTTTTTAATTTGTGGGGTGTACCCAAAAATGGGTTACAACAATCATATTCAATTCAATAAACATAATAATAACTTACAAAATAAAATGGTTGAACAAACATACCACAAACTGTTGAGCATGGTTGTCAACGAACTGTTGGGTCCCCTTTTGGAGGTCATGACTCCGCACGTGCGTCTCCACAAACAGCTACATAGGGCTCGGCTCACGTCTAAGAGACGTAGCCTATAATGAAAAATATTTATTAACAACAAATTAATTGAACGATATATCTCATTTAAATTAATCTTACCATCCGTTTCGCATGTGCAGAAACGAAACGGAGCCGCCGGTGTGCGTTGTCACGGAGCCATGAATTGGCCGATTCCGGTTGCCAGCACCGAACTGTGAGCTTCGAGTGAACCGCTCAGACGTCACGTGCTGAAGATAGTGCGACCATATATCTTCCGGGATGTATATTGGTTTGAAATCCCTCCAAACCGCAACATCGTTCCAGCCTTAGAACCGCTTATCCCTCGCTGTTTTTTTTTGCTTTTTTCTGGGTTTCATACCAAAAATCACGCAACCTAATTCACGCACGAAAAAATTACATTTCGAAACATAAATAATTATGTAAAAAAAAAGTCGTATTGTTTTCGATGTTACTTAATTGCCGCGTGATTTTCCCACACCCTCCTCACAACAGTGTCATGTTTATCGTCCCAGCAGAATCGATGCTGTGTATAAAAAAATAATTTTTTAAAATGTTAATAATTTATTTACAATTATAACTAGAATTTATTAGAAATAAGCTGAAAATTATATATTAACACGAACCTCAAATCTACGAAACCATGCATTGATTTGAGACATCCATTCAGGATGTCTGGATATCTGACTTCATTGAAACAATGGAATCTCCATCGACGATTTAAACGCCGATGATATTACTCGAGCGGCCTCAATGTTTGTGAACCTAAAAAGAAATGAAATTAGTGAAATAGTGATTACTTCATAAATTATGTTTTAAATTTGTTTTTTTTATATATAAAAAAAAACTAAAAGCTTAACAAACTTACATTGAAAGATCGTCCTTCCACTGTGCCTCGTACTTGCGGGTAAATTGATTCCGCTGTGAAGGCACGCCGCTTCTGCGATGTGAAACATCGCTGGAAGAGGCAGCATCGGTTGACGGCGCAGGTGGTGTAGGTGCCTCTTCTTGAGAGGCACCTAAGGAAACATCATCATCGCTGCTAGACGAACTTGATTCGACTGGACGTGAACGACCAGCTCTGGTTTTCATTTTGCGCATCTAAACAATTTTATATAAATAATAATATAATAAAATTCAAAAGTTTAAAAAAAAAATCGGCAGCACCTCCCCTATACTGGATACCACCCAAATCCACAAACCTGCAAATATTAACAATAGCCACAACCAATTGAACCAATCTATACTAATTATTCCAACATATTCAACTATTAATCCTAAGATAAATTCAACGTTAACAATTACAATTCACAAATTATTCAATAATTATGTCAATACAACAAAACTATAAATTCAAAATAAATAGAAACAATTAAACACAAATCATCAAGTTAGAGTAAAATTAATAATTCTTCCAACATATTCAATTATTAAATCTAAGATAAATTCAACATTAACAATATTAATTCAACAAATTATTAAATAATTATGGCAATACAACAATAAAATATATTCAATAAAATAAAAAAGAATTATAGCCTAACAATTAAAATCAATGGAAACAATTAAACACAAATCATGCAATAATATATAAAAAATACTAATTATTCCAACATATCCAATTATTAATTCTAAGGTAAATTCAACATTAACAATTATAATTCAACAAATTAATCAATAATTATATATGGCAATACAACAATAAATTATATTCAATAAATTAAAAAAATATATAGACTAACAATTAAAATCAATGAAAATAATTAAACACAAATCATGCAATAATAGAGTAAAATTAATAATTATTCTAACATATTCAATTACTAATTCTAAGTTAAATTCAACTTTAACAACAAATATTCAACAAATTAACTAATATGTTATTATGACAACAAAACAATAAAAAATATTCAAAAAATTCAAAAAAAAACCTACATCAATAAAAGGAACGAAATATACATACCTTAATAATGTGACAAATTCAAAACTTTATCTACATTACAAAAAAAAACACCAAAACAACAAAATAACAAAAATAAAAACAACTAAAAATAAATTAAAAGTAAATAAAATAAATTGGAAAAAAACACATACCTTTTAATTTGAGGAAGATTCACAACACTAAATCTTGCTAGAGATTGAAGGTGAAATTCTTGAAGGATTCAGGGCAAAAAAATAAAAAATCTGAGGTGCAAAACGGAGGAGAAGAGAAGAGAAGCGGCGCGGGGAGAAGAAGAAAAAATGAGGCGAAGCGGCGGGGGCTGGAACTTATAGGGCAGTTTTACCGACGGCATCACCGACGAACTTAATATCCGTCGGTAACAGGTCAAAAATTCGTCGGTACTGTTTGAATTTCGCACCGAATTTTTAAAAGCCCTCCCTATTTTTCGACGTCCGTCGGTAATATGACAAGTTCAGAGGCACATTAATTCACACACTTTGGAAATCGTGCGGTCCGTCGGTATTTCTGTCGGTAATATATGTGACCGACAAATTACCGACGGAAATAGTCCGTCAGTATTAGCGTCGAAAAATCTGTCGGTGAATCCGTCGGTGATTGTGGCATTTTGTTGTAAATATTTTCGAACTCTCTGTGAGATACCGACGGACTAGAATCCGTCGGTATACCCGTCGATGATTGTGGCATTTTGTTGTAAATGTTTTTGAACTCTCTGTGAGATGCCGACGGATTTAATTCCGTCGGTATACCCGTCGGTGAAGGTGGCATTTTGTTGTAATTGTTTTCGAACTCTCTATGAGATGCCAACGGATTTAATTCCGTCGGTATACCCGTCGGTGAAGGTGGCATTTTGTTGTAATTATTTTCGAACTCTCTGTGAGATACCGAAGGACTAGAATCCGTCGGTGTATGGATGGTTATCTGTCGGTATGGACGTCGGTAAGTTTGCATTATGCAGGAAAGGTTGTCTTTGTATTGCCTGTTTACCTTCCTGCAAAAACTTAACTGATAAACTGTTCATCACATAAAACAATAACCACATTGCTTAAACAGAAAATATTTTGTTTTACAAAATACATCATCCATAATCTAAATTACATGAGACAAATGTTTTTACATAGGGCTTCATTTTCATAATTAGTCGGAATTTTCTTCTTTTTCCTCATCAATTGAATTGTCATCATCTTCATCGCAATCTTCAATATGGATATCATCTTCTTCATTGACATTTGCTTGTCCGCTAGAGCTGAGAACAACATTCAACTCCTCTCCGTCAATATCAACAAGACTATCATCGAGAAATCGAAAATTTGAATTTTCTTCCAATTCAATCGAAGGAGCAACTCGATATGGTTAAACCAACTCACGAACTTGAAAGACTTCATCTCGCACACTTATGTTGCGATGTCGCGGTCGCACCAATTAATTACCCTAGCTTAAAACCCACAAGATAGTATAGAGCAAGCAAGGGGTCGATCCCACGAGGATGGTTTAATTCAGATTTTTATGCTATACGTTATGCAATGGGGGGGTTTGATTTGCAATGATATAAACTATGGCAGAAATTAAACTAGCAAACAAAATCAATTGAAACTGAAATATATCAAGAAAACAAACCTTGGTTGCAAGCACACACCACCAACGGAAATTAGAACCGATCCTTGAAACGAAACTCCAGTTTATATTATGAATTTTATCTTTTTTCAGTATTGGTTAATTAACGGATCCGCCGTATAACTAGCCCTAACCAACAAACAATCACAGTGTTCGCACTAATGATTTAATCCAATGGCCTTAAGATCCAGATAAATTCATTAATCTTAACAACCAAGTTGTCAATTTATGTTGCTATGATCGAATGTTCTCCCTAAGTTTAATAACGTAGTTCCGCTACAATTATCAAGCTTAGTTGCTTCACAAGTTTATATACCAGAACTCTGGTTTTGATATCAAACTTAGCAATAGATTGTTCACAATAATAACTTAGAGTCCGCTCTAGCAATTAAGATAAACAATCATAGGAAATATGCATAGGAAAACAATCATACTCATTCATAACATAAACTGAAAATAAAAGGAAGAATAAATCTCACGGTTCTTAAATTCCGAAGGTTTGTTGTGTCCTTGCAACCAAGAAAACGAGCTTAGCCTTGCATATCTATTAAACAACTACTCCTAAAGATGAAAGAATACATGATTTCTGATTTGTATAGAGGAGAGTTTGTGTTTCCTCTCTTCTTGATGCCACCTCTTTCTCCTCTCCCTCTATTTATACACAAATTATAAGTAAGAAAATCAAAGTTCAAGTGTGAACATCAATAGATGGTGGTAGTGTGAAGGCGGCTGGCGGCTGGTGGCTGGTGGCTGCCTTCCTTGACCTTCTAGAATATTTACTAGAGGAGCTAAATTGCTGGTCGGTTTGGATGCTTCTTCTGGATGAAATTTGGATTCGTTTCTTCACGCAACCTGCTTTCTGGCAGAATTCAGTTGTCATCTTTGAAAAATCATATCTCCCTCATATGAAATCGTTGTTTGCTGAAATTTGGAGAGTTTATAGATCTTTGAGTAAGGAATCCAAACAAATTGAATGGGCAAATGTCAACATTGACAGACTGCAAGATTTGACTTTGAAGGATGTGATTTCCATGATCTTTCTCTTTTTATTTTTCTTGCATTACATTTCCAGAAAGGTATGGATGTTAGCTTTTTAATGCCATTGGAATCACTTCGTTTCGACCTCTAGAACTCACGCTCTGCACAAAACATCGACTGAACGTCAACTCTGCCAATTACCTCCAATTTACTCCTTTTTGTATCTTTCATTCAAAAGTACCTTCGAAACATAAACAAAGAATATCAAGGCATTTTATATAAATAACATATGCAAAACACTAGTTAAATGCGGGTGAAACTATTGAATAATATGGTTCAATCGAAGGAGCAACGCGATATCGTTCAACCAACTCACGAACTTGAAAGACTTCATCTCGCACACCTGTGTCTTCATTCTCATCCTGAACAACCTCGACACGACCCCGTGGTTTCGTTTTTAAAACGGACAACCAATCAACTCTTGATCGATCTTTTCTAAATGAAGGGGTGTATGTGTAATAAACTTATTGACATTGCTTTGCGAAAACAAAGACATTGTTTATGTTGCGGAGTCTAGCTTTTGAGTTGATTTCAACCAGACCATGGTGCGGATCAACTCTGATTCCTTTGTTCGTCGTGTCATACCAATAGCATTTGAATAAAAACACTTTATTCTGCTCGCTATGATATTGCAGTTCGACGACCTCTTCTAATCTACCATAGTAGTCAACTTCTAACTGGCTACTTGTGGATCCCTTAACACAAACACCGCAGTTGTATGTCTTTCTTTCTTGCCCGTATTCTTCAGTATGGAAAACATATCCATTGACAAAATACCCGTTGTAGCACTTAACTTTTCTTTCAGGGCCGAGGCTTAGTGAAGACAATGACTTAGACGCACTCCTTCCCATTTGATAAACCTTGTAAATATATGTAATTAAATGTACATCAATAAATGGTAAATGAACGAGAATCTCGTAATGACATGCATACGTTAGAATGAGTTTGTGATAGTGCTTACATGTGTTCTGAACCATGTGGCAAATTGTTCATCTTGTAATTGAAAGATCTGGATTCGGTCAGCTGCGAGTTATTGGAGAGCAAATATTGTCGATGTTGCCTGCAAGTGATAATGAGTGTATGATATTACAATATATAATTAACAGTATATTACTGATAAAGTTTAATTAGTATTACACATATATAGACTTACTGAATAAATGGTCTCAGCTCATCACAGTTAAATAGAACATAGTTGTGTGCTTGTTTGAACTCTATTTTCGACAAATATCTTCCTCTTACGGCATTTTTAGGTGTGGGTCGTCCAGTATTGGAGAATATTGACAAGTTCCCACTAGAAGGCCCTTCACCGCCATCGTCATGCCGTGGAACGCGATTGATTCTTGTTCTCAGATGAGGTTCGAAATAGTACGAGATAAATGTTGTTCTTAACCTTTTTTTTAGATTAAACAAGTACCTGCATTGAAGTACAATTCAAGTATTTTCAATTAAGAAAAACATAGAAAATACTTTAAGATATGAATTCCATTGCAACTGTAGTATCTCACCGTTCGAATGGGTACATCCATCTATACTGGACCGGTCCTCCAGCTTTTGCCTCGAACGGTAGATGTATAGGGAGATGCTCCATTGAGTCAAAAAATAAAGGAGGGAATATCATCTCAAGTTTGCATAGTGTCTCGATGATATTCGTTTGAAGCCTCTCAATGTGCTCAACATTCATCTTGCTGGAGCATATATCTCTGAAGAAATGACTGATCTCCGTTAGTGCATCCCATATTCCCTTTGGCAACAAATCACGAAAAGCTAATGGGATGAGTGTTTGCATAAACACGTGGCAGTCATGACTCTTCATTCCATACAATCTGCAGTCCTCTATGTTAACAAGCCTTGATATGTTCGATGCATGTCCATCCGGGAAACGCAGACTCTTAAGCCATTTGTAGACTAGCAGTTGTGCGTTTTTCTCTAACACGAAGCTTGCCCTTGGTTTTGCAACCCGTGACTCGTCATAAACCAACTCCATATTTTTACGGTTACAGTATAAAGCTATATCCAATCTAGCCTTCATGTTGTCCTTTGTCTTCCCCTTCACATCCATGACGGTGTTGAAAATATTCTCAAACACGTTCTTTTCGATGTGCATGACGTCAAGGTTATGGCGGAGAAGATTAGTCTTCCAATACGGAAGCTCCCAAAAGATACTTCGCTTTACCCAATTATGGGTCAAACCAAAACCAGGAAACTTTTGCTTACCTGATTGAAGGCCAAACACAATGTCACCGTACTCTGATACAACATGATGCAATTCTTCACCAGAAAGACGCGGGGATGCAACATCTTTTTCAACTCTACCAACAAAGAAATCTTTTCTGTTCTTTCTGAACCTGTGATTAAGTGGCAAGAAGCGACGGTGACAGTAAAAAAAGAAGCTTTACCTCCGTTTGCTAGCGTGAATGCCTTGTTGTTTTCCATGCAGTATGGACATGCGAGTTTCCCATGCGTGCTCCAACCAGAAAGCATTCCATAAGCTGGAAAATCACTGATAGTCCACATCAAAGCCGCCCTCATAAGGAAATTTTGTTTCCTCGATATATCATAAGTCAGAGATCCGGAGGACCACAACTGCGCCAGCTCATCTATCAACGGTCGAAGACAAACATCTATATTCCGCCCCGGGCTGCTTGGACCGGGTATGACAGTAGATAGAAACATGAACTCCGGCCTCATACACATTCCCGGTGGCAAGTTATAAACTGTGAGAATGACCGGCCAACAAGAATAGGGAGCAGCAAATGACCCAAATGGGTTGAACCCGTCTGTACACAACCCAAGTCGAACATTCCTTGATTCAGCAGAAAAGTCAGGATGAACACTGTTAAAGCGTTTCCACGCTTCGCCGTCAGAAGGATGCACCATCACACCATCAACGACATCGTGTGTTTGGTGCCATGTCATGTGCTCAGCAGTCCTTGGTGACATAAATAACCTCTGCAGTCTAGGTGTGATCGGGAAATATCTAAGTTTTTTATATGCCACTAGAGTCTTCCCCCTGCCAGTTCTGGGTTTGTAACGGGAATGCCCGCATGTCATGCACTCGGTCATCTCAGCATTTTCAAGGTATAACATGCAGAAGTTAGGGCACATGTCAATTTTCTGGTATCCTAAACCGAGGGGTTTCATCATGGACTTCGCAGCATAGAAGTTCTCTTTGAGCCTGTTCCCTGGTAAAATGCTTCTTGCCCAATCAATAATTTTGTCATACCCGGCCTCACTCAACCCGTGATCTGACTTGATGGTGAACACCTGTGCCACGCCGATAATTTACTGTGGTTTGTGCAGCCATCCCATAATGGTTCGTCAGAATCTTTCAACAAATCAAAAAACCTAGCTGCCTCTGCATTAGGTTCTTCTTCTACGATTGGACATTGATTGACATTATCTTGATTCATTCTCATTGCATCCATAACCATGTTTCTGTAAGGATTAGTGTTGTCATTTGCCGCTTCATGCACGTTGCTAGCACTAGAAGTTGACCCAACCACCGTTTCTCCCATTCTCCTATTACTAACAAATACCTCTCCATGTGCATACCAACACTCGTAATCCTCCACAAACCCTTTGTGTAGAAGATGCATCATTACAACATCTGGATGCAGATACTTTTTATTTTGACACTTCCTGCATGGACACCTAATACCGCCTCCAGTAAAATTTCTGGGAATAGATGTTGCGAAATTAATAAAACCCTGAACCCCGTTACAATAATCCATCCTCCGCAATCCTTGGGGTGAATCTAGATACATCCATGAACGATCATCCATGACTTCTATCGAACCTCTATAAAAAGGACCCATTAAGCAAGCTCTTAATTATTTCAAAACATAACATGTAATTCGGTAATTCTACAAATTAAGTTTTAACAATTTTCAAACAAATACAATCTTACAAAATCTAAAACAAACCATAACAAGTATAAAATTATACATTCATATACTACAAGTTTGTTTGAGAAATAACAATAAAACATGTACATCTACTAAAAAAAAATACATATACTAAAAAAACAATAAAATTGACATTTAAATGTTAAAATTTTAAAAGATAGAATTACTTACAAAAAATGATAAAATCCGTCGGTAAATCAGAACACGGATGCTGTGACCACAAAACTTCAAGAAATACAACTTGTTGTGCTGAGATGAGGAAGATTTTTGTTTTGGGGCGAGGGGGGGCTGGTTATTTTGCAGATGGGGAGGGTTAGGATTAGGAAGAAGAGGAAAATGGGGGAGGAGAGTGTCGGCAGAGTGGCCATATATTCACTTTTGTCGACGGCCTTACCGACGGTTTTATTTCCTCGATGAATACGTCGGCGAAACCGTCGGTAATTCTGACGGGCAATCGACACGTCACTGCACGGACCTGCTATTCAAATCCCTCGATGATTCTGTCGGTATTTTTAACGGTGCATTGGTTAAGTCACCGGTACGGATCTGGTATTTCAAATCCGTTGGTGATTCCGTCGGTATTATTGATGTAACCATATTATTTGATAGTTTCACCCGCATTTAACTAGTGTTTTGCATATGTTATTTATATAAAATGCCTTGATATTCTTTGTTTTATGTTTTGAAGGCATTTTTGGATGAAAGATGCAAAAAGGAGTAAATTGGAGGTAATTGGCAGATTTGACGTTCAGTCGGTATTTTGTGCAGAGCGTGAGTTCCAGAGATCGAAATGAAGTGATTCCAGTGGCATTAAAAAGCTAACATCCATACCTTTTGGAAATGTAATGCAAGAAAAATAAAAAGAGAAAGATCATGGAAATCACATCCTTCAAAGTCAAATCTCGCAGTCTGCCAATGTTGACCTTTGCCCATTAAAAATTCAATATCTGGAGCTTCAGAAGTCCAATTGATGCAAACTCAAATTTTGTTGGATTCCTTACTCAAAGATCTATAAACGCTCCAAATTTCAGCCAAAAACGATGTCATATGAGGGATATATGACATCGTTTTTGGCTGAAATTTGGAGCGTTTATAGATCTTTGAGTAAGGAATCCAACAAAATTGAGTTTGCATCAATTGGACTTTGAAGCTCCAAATATTGAATTTTTAATGGGCAAAGGTCAACATTGGCAGACTGCGAGATTTGACTTTGAAGGATGTGATTTCCATGATCTTTCTCTTTTTATTTTCTTGCATTACATTTCCAAAAAGGTATGGATGTTAGCTTTTTAATGCCACTGGAATCACTTCATTTCGATCTCTGGAACTCACGCTGCACAAAATACCGACTGAACGTCAAATCTGCCAATTACCTCCAATTTACTCCTTTTTGCATCTTTCATCCAAAAATGCCTTCAAAACATAAAACAAAGAATATCAAGGCATTTTATATAAATAACATATGCAAAACACTAGTTAAATGCGGGTGAAACTATCAAATAATATGGTTACATCAATTATTGACGGTGAACAGCTACCATCACGCGTACGGGTCCGAGGTTTTCATTTCGTCGGTGATTCCGTCGGCAAAATCACCCGCCAAAACCTCGGTGCCATCTACCCATCTTTTTTTCATTAATTCTGAATTTTTTGTCGGTAATTCGGTCGGTAATTACCGACGGACTATATCCGTCGGTAATTACCGACCGAATTACCGACGAAAATAGGTTGTCAGTGATTTCGACCGAAAAATACTAACAAAAAAAATTCCGTTGGTGAGTCCATTGGTATTTAGCGAATTTCTAGTAGTGCTGGTTTGATTAGCTCGGGTTCAAGTCTGTGAACTTTGAAAACTAGAGAAGTTGGTGATGAAGCCATTGTGGAATAGAATGATTTTTGTGGAAAATGATGCCAACTAGCAAGTTATATATAGAAAAGGCTAAGAGTATATCAAACAAATAAAGATTGGACTTTGAAGTGGCATGTAGATGAAAAAAGATATTTGACCTATTTTTTGATGCTTAGCACAATTTAAAATTGAGGTTAACATTTTTAGATTTTGTGGTTTAAATTAAAATTATGTGGCATGTTTTGACTTGTCATGTGCATAAAGATAGTATGAACGTTGTTACATTGATATATATATTATTTGGTAGAATATGTTGATATTTTTATTTAGGAATTTCAAGTTAGCTCTTCAAATATGATATATTAGGAAAAAGTCCATCGGTTATAAATATGAAATGGAGTCCTTTTATTAAATGTCAAACCATGAGAGAATTATAAAAGTTTTTATGTTACAAGTAGTTGATCTTACTTATATATTAAATGTTTAATGTCATGTATGAAAAAAAATTAATATCCTCTTCGATTATTTTATCCAACTACAATTTAAATTATTTTTTTTAAATAACAGCCATAAAAAGAATTACAAAAACAAACACTCGTATTATTAATAATCATATATAACACATGCTGAACGGACATAAAAGGTAAATGTCGTACTAATATTCAAAAATAAAATTCAAACCAAGCATACATAAATGATATGTGGTACATAGAAAATAAGAGTAAACAATTTAACTTATAAAGAAGATACGATTAACTTGGAATTTGCTCCTCCGTTAACTAGCTGTCCCTTTAGCATGCCTTCAAGCTCCTTGTAAAATCTTTCCACAGCAGGAGATGGCAAGCAAAATGGTACAACGATCCCATCTTCTCCTTTCTTATTTGTAAACGGAATATAAAAGCTTGCAAGTTCAGGGATGGCTTTTGCAGTCCCACCATACGTAGCATTTCCCCATCCGAAATCTACCTTTTCAAGTCCAGCACGTCTCAAGTCCGACACTATGTAGGTCCCTGGCACAGTAAAAAGAGGCCTTCCCTTGCTCACCATCAACGATGCTGTAGATCGCAAGTACTCCTCAGTCATGTCCGCCTTAGCCTTCCTTACCAGCTCCAAAGCATATCCAATTGGCTTTCTCGAAAGTTCCCCCGCAGTGGCTACTGCTGCTAGAAGACCAAAACCATTACCATAGTAACCTCTTGGTAATAACGGAGGGTTGAATTTTTCACGAGCGTTGACGAGGCAAATTATGCGCATTTCTTCATTAGGATCTGGTTGGAAGGCAATGGTCCGACATATCCAAAGACATGCCGTTATTATTTCGAAACTAGAACAATGGCTGAGGTGAGGTGGGACCAATCTTCGAAGAGCTGTTATATCTGAAGGGCTAAAGAAAAATGAAAGATGAACCAGATGATCTTGTGTAAGAATTGAGCTCGTGGAGCCAGCTACCTCCTCGTACGCTCGGTGTCTGCATGTAACTCGAGGTGGTTCAGTTGCATTAAGGACATGTCTTTCCCACACTGGAGGGACAGATGGGGCGTTGGCTCCGCGGGCCATCTCAGCCACCGCTGCCATGAATTGCTCTAATCCTGGGCCATCACTCATGGTATGGTTGAGGCGGACGGCAAAGAGAAAACCACCACACTTGAGCCGTGACACCTGCCAATTTGCATAATAAATTAGACAGCAAATACCTAGATGATTGTTAGATGATTTCATGAGTGGATGTATTAGCGAATTATGCCTATTTGACTAGTGGATTGGAATTTTTAGATCATCAACACAACAAAGCAGGAACATAATTTTAAACCTAATATATATAACATATATGATGTGACTTTTTCCTCCTCAACTTGCACTAACAAGAAAGATTAAGATTTGAGATTAAAATTTTGAGATCATTTTTTTAATAAAATTTGGAAAGTAATTTTATAGTAACTATAACAACCGCGGGAAAAAATATCGGAACATACAATTAATCATGGTAGGTTTCACCGATATAATATATAGCTTATAATTTTGCTATCCGTCTACTCTTATGATGGCTTGATAGACTTCGTAGTGTTTGATACGCAGAAGGATTTCTTGCTCCCTTAATAATTTTTGCTGCCTAATAGGTGACACAGAAAAAGTCTTGGACCAGCGTGGTGGACAAAAATACAGAAAAATTACCTGAATAAGTAACAGAGGGCAGTTTAGCACCCCGCTAGAGCCAGGAACATCGAAGAGGAGCTCCTCCAAGCAAGGAAATGGAGGTTGAAGTGGATCACCAAACTGCTCAAGAGTAACATCAGCGTCAGCCTCTATAAACAAGATACCGTCGCCAGTGCATTCCACCATGAGCTTGCGGTTATGCCCTTCCCTCAGCCTACCGGCAAATGGATAGTAAAACACTAATGTCTTAGCAATTGCCTCTCTGATGACCTTGACGGGGTCTTTCCCTTGCACTGAGGGATTGTGGCGATAGAATTGTATGAGTGGAATGTGGAATCGAAGGCCTTCTTGGTCATCAATGTCAGATAGCAGTTTGAACTCATGTGGGGTGGGCTTCGCTGGTTTGATCAGCTCTGGTTCACGCCTGTGAACTTTGAAAACTAGAGAAGAGGGTGATGAAGCCATTGTGGTATAGAATGATTTTTTGTGAAAAATGATGCCAACTAGCGAGTTGAGGAGGACCTTTGAAAAGTGAAGGCAATTTCAACTTCCTTTTTTCATTCTCTTTTTTTTTTTTCATAGCCTTCCTCAAAATTTTCTTATATGCCCCCAGTCTATGTGTTTTCTTTTAGCTCTCTCTCAATCATTGGACCTTTATTCTAAGCCTTCCCCTTTATCCATTAATTATATCAATGTCTCCAAAATATCTCTCATTTGCCCCCAGTGTGGGGTGTGATCCTAGTCAGGGTTTCTTTTTTTTGAAAGAAAATATTTTACCAGGCTCAAAATGGGACTGTAAGGGATATAATCTTTAGAAAGTGAAGGGATATCAAAGATGGCCTTTTCTCATTTCAAGCAAGGTCGGTTATAACCGATAAATTTTGACCTCATCAAGTGTAATGATTGGGACTTGTAAGAATCATGATTCACGAGTCCATGACTACCGAATCCACTACATGTCATTATGCATACTGTTAAAACTTAGCTATATGATGTGTGGTTCAGTTTCAGGAGGTATGAGTTCAAAATTGTTTGGTCACCTCATGTCATTTTCAAGCATAGAGTCATTTCTGTAATCAAAACACTTCTAATCTTCCGGATTGATTAACCTTTATCGCATGTTGTAGTTTGATCAAAATATTTTGTCAGAATAAAATGCTAAACATCTGTTGATTTCAAAACAACAAAGAGACAAAAGCAAGGCATGTTTCGTTGAAGGATGAGATGTGATCCCAAAACAAAATGCAGAATTCCATAACAATATGATTGACTGTTCATCACCCTTCTCGAATCAGCTTTTCTAGCAATATCTGTGTTTTGCCCAAGCATTTTCGATCACATGTGATTCTGAAGTTGTTCGGGGAACAATATAGCCAATGACACCCTTCTTCAACGACTCCACTTGTCTCTTGCTCACCAACTTTCAGACTCGCTTCTCGAAATTCTTGCAATTGCTCAATTGAAATGGTTGAGGACCCCATCATGACATCACATCTCTTGTCTGGATTAATCCACCTAGAAAATGGTGGTTGCATGGGATTTGTCGGAGTCAAGCAAAATTCTGGAATCTAGCAAATGCTGGTCGACAACTTAAACGGCAGAGGAATGTCCCATCTTGGCAAAGATATTTGGGCAATTGATGCTGCCGTGAGACCTGGCTATACCACATAATTAAGGGTTCACACCGTCAAAGTCATCTTCATGATTTACCTCTCCTCATTGTTCTAGAATCCATGGCAGATCCTTCAATCTTTCTCTCTTCATAGCCTGTTCAATTCTTCGGCAAATCCTCATAACATCATTTCAATCTTCCAATGTTGCTAGGGTTGGTTGAGGATTGTTAGAAAACTTTCTAACAGCTTGGTAATCTTGGCAGCGCCCAAAAACTTGTAGTATCGCCCCTACCAACACGTGGAATCATGCATTATCTCTTCTATGAGAGAAAACGATGAACATGAATCTCTGCTATTTCTTCTTTGATTCCTTTCGAACGGTGCAACAAACAAACACCAATAGATGGAGTTCTGCTCTGTTGAAGTTTCAGTCTTCTTCATGTTTTTCAGTCTAGGCATGTATCTTCTCTCAACTTTTGCATTTTAATACTGACACTGTTGAAGGAAAATCATAGATGATCTGAAACTACTGTATTCCTTCTTGGATTTTTTCCATTTGCGGATCTACAAACAGATTCCTGCTGAGTGAGCTCTGCTACATTGAAGTTTGATGTCTGCTCATATTTTTCAGACCAGGTCTGGCTCTTCAACCTACTAAGAGGTCTTCGTGCTGAAATTGATGAGAGAAATATTTGTAGCATATGCAACTTATAAATCCCCTCTTGTATTCCCAATTTGCAGAGCCATAAATTGATTTTTGTAGAGAGAGCTCTGCCACATTGAAGTTCAGTGTTCAATCATGGTTTTTTCAGACCATCTTGTGCTGCTGAATTGGAGTTGAGCTCGTAATCGGGGTAACTTAAAAGCAGATTAATGCACCATGTACAGGAGACCGGTAGTTGTTTGGTTCCATTAGATGATGTGGAGGCGATGAACATTTAACAATGCAACTGGATAAGAATCAGAGTTGTCATTAGTTGATGACTGAAGGCGTTGTTGCTTTTGTTCATGACGAAAAAGAATGAGAGATACAGCTTCAATTAGATGTGAACAAGCAGTGTTCCCACGGAAGACTGTGCAGATATTCTCTATCCATTTGATGTTCAACACTTGTTCGAGCAGATCTGAGTCTAGCTACTTCACATTTAATGCTCTCAACCTTAATCTGATAATGAGCCTCTATCTGACACCTTTCTTCACCTCCATCATTTTTCTCCAATCACGTGCAGCACAGCTTATGTGGGGGACCTACCTTTCAACCCGGTACATGCATGATAAATGTATGAACATGTAATCTATATGATCAACTCACCCTTCGAGAGGTGACAATATGGTCGTAACTCTTGTATGATGGACAAGAATCGTGATTTTTGCCCAAACTTTACAATGAAAATTTTCGGAGCAACGACCAATGTGTCACCCACAAGTCTTGAGGTCAAGATGCTTCAAGAAGGGTTTACCCTTAAAAAAATGATAGCACATACAACCTAAGGACAGGTTCTATTCATTATGTGAACATGGGTAGGTTTTCTATCTGGTCTCAAAAGGGTCTCATATCTGCCCAGTGACGTTCTTCGTAAAGACAGTATGGGGGCGTTGCAAGGAATTGTTAAGGCACGTATACCCACCATTACCAAGCAGGCACTCAGATATGAGTTGGGTGTTTCACGCATCTGAACCCTGACCGATAGTCTTAGGGCAGATCGCTAGTTCCCCACCTAACCTAGAAGCTTTTGTGTGCTTTTAAAAATAAATACAAGTGATGCATGAGACAATTCTATAAAATGCATGGAAATAAATATTAACAAAAAAGATAAAAATGCAAAAACTTAAACACATCAAATACACAAAGCTTAGTCCAATAATGTCAGAAACAGTACCTTCCCCAGTGGAGTCGCCATTCTGTCGCACCCAAAAAAAAAAAATCATATATCAATCAGCGCGCGGCATCGACTGGCGATTTTTCATCTCGTTGCGTAATGTTTGAATTTGGTTCGTTGGAGTCGCCACCTAGTAATTTATTGAAGGCTACTAGGAAACCGGATGGACTGGTCTTGTCAGAGATTCGCGGGTAAGGGACTGGTTGTGGTTAGGGAAGGTATTAGCACCCCTAACACCCTACCTGAGGTAAGCTGCTTCGCGAATTTGATGTGTTAAAGAAGTTTTAATAATTGTCTTTTCTCGGAAATTAGAAATATCACTTACGTATAAGTTAATAATTCTTAACCGTGATCCGATCAAAATATTAAATTCTTCTTTAATAAATTTGCAATTTTATCATTAAAAAATATATACAAATAAATAAAACAAAATACAAACTCACACATACACTTTCACTATTTTTGTTTCTTTTCTTTTTCTTTTACATCCACAAATACAAAATACAAACTATAAAAAACTGAATAAATAAATAAAATACACCAACACACACAACCCTTTTTTTTTATTATTATTTTCTCTTTCTTTTCTTTTCTTTTCTTTTTTTTTTTTTTTACATCCATATTTACACAAATTCAAAATAATTACAAGGATTACCTTAATTAATTTAAAATTTACAAAAATAGACCTAAAACTCTAAAAAACTATTCTGGGAAGCAATCTGATTCTGCTGAACGTTGGCGGCGCGTCTCCCCACGCGCCGCCGCCACTGGCGGCGCGTGGGTTCACGCGCCGCCGAAGGAAAAAACACAGCAACAGGGGAGATCGTCTTCTCCCACTCATCCTTTCGTCGCCCCTGCAAAGCAAACCTCAACACACAGCAAACAATTGATTTTAATTTTTGTTTCCTTTGTTTTCGAAATCTGCTTCGTTTCCTCTTTTTTAGATCTGCCCCTTTCGTTTCTCTGCCTCCTCTCTTCTCCGTTAGATCTGCTTCGCTGTGTTCGGGTGGCCGTTGGTGGAGGCGCCACTGCTTGTGCCGCGGTGGGCACTGTCGGGTGGATCTGTGACCGTCGGGTCTGTTCGGTGACCCTGTGACCGCTACTGGGTCGGTACTGGTGTGCTGCAGCTGGCGGTGAACACGGCGTTGAGAGGCAGATCGGAGGAAGAGACGGTTTGGAGCTGCAGTAAAAAGGCTGACCGGCGAGAGGGAAAGAGAAGGCGGCTGTAGTCTGTGAGGGAGGGTGTTCGGGTGTAGAAAGGAGAGGATGAGGGGGCTGTGTAGGGGGTGAGGCTCAGCCTTTGGCTGAAGAAAAAAAGAAAAAATCTGAGGAAGGGGGGTGCTGGCAGTGATGAGCGGCTGGGGAAGGAAAAGTGAAGGCTGTCTTGGTTGAGGGAGAAGAGGAAAAATCCAAAACGAAAGGGGGCCGGCGGCTGGAGTGGTTAAAGAAGAAGAGGGTTGTTTCCAAGGTCAGGGGGAGCGGTTGCTCCGGTTTCGGGAGCCCGAAAATAAAATCATGGGGTCCGGCTTGTCTCTTGGCTTCAGGAGAAGAAGACTCGGGGAGAAAAAAAATCAACGTGGGGGGGCCGGCGGCTGGTTTTTCTCCTAGAAGAAGTCTATGGAAAAAAACTTAAAACCAGTGGTTCAGGCGCCGCCGGCCTTTTTTTTTTTTTTTTTTAGTGGAGAGAAAGAGTTGTGTTTTAGGGTTTTCTGTATTTTTTTGAATTCCAAAATTAACCCCCCCTTGAATGTGTTGAGGAAACCAGTATTTATAGGCAAAATGTTGCTAGGTTTTTCAACTTGGTCCCTCAACTTCTTTCTTTTTTGTAAATTTTGATTTTTCTTATTTTTTTGTATTTTTTTGAAAACGAGCAATATCAACGTCGACTTAAATGCGAAAAATCAATGATTTAAAAATGACGCGTGAAACGTCGAACGCGTTTGAAAATCTTTTAACAATTTAAATTTCTTTTTTAGACGACGTTGAAAATGCTAAAATGACGAAAATATATTAAAAAACATATTTTTGGATTTTCTTTGCTTTTCTCAATTTTTGGATTTTTTTAAAAATATATCAAAACATGGGTCAAAAATTGGGTAGCAACAGTATATATAGAAAAGGCTAAGAGTATCGGACACATAAAGATAAAAGATTGAACTATCATGCAGTGACGCTTTAGCACAATTTAAGGGTGTTAGATTTTTTGTGGTTTAAATTGAAATGACGTGGCATGTTACATTGATAAATATATTATTTGGTAGTCAAGTTAGCTCTTCAAGTATATATTAATGTCCTCAATTAATCCATTTTGATGTATGTTTTTCTATAGATTCGTCGGTCTTTTTATTATCTTTTATTTATGGTGCAAAATTCTTCATACAAAAACAGAGGAATATTTGAGATCATGCAACATGTTTTAATCATTGTTTTTTTTTTTTTTTTTCACGAGAGATGGTGATGTTTTCCTATAGATTCGTTGGTATCTTTTTATCACCTCATTTTCGGTGGTTATGATTGATTCAAGAAGATAAGGTGGAACACACTGTATTTATTGCTGAGAAATTCCATGAATCTAATTCTAATGCTTTAAAAAAAGATAATCAATCCCTAACAGTTGAGCTGGTAGAAGAATGTAACAGCACAAAACTACAAATATAAGCATTCAACATGTTTTAAATGTTTTAAATAAGATCTAAATATAAAAAAAATACGTACTCTTATTCAAATATAGAGTAAAATTGAATAATATTCTTTAAAATAATATCTAAAATATATTCTTAATTAATTTTAAGAATTTAAGAATTAATGCATTTACAATATTTTAAATTAATTATTTTTATAAAAAAATAGATTTCAATTAAAGAAAAACAAAAAAGAAAATATCATGTCATTTGACATGGCTGGTTTGCCTAATATCATACGCCCAGCCTGACGCCTGTGCACACTCTGCCATTACCATCCCCACAATTGGCAGGACTGCAACTTTCCTCGCTATCTTCACTCTCTTTGTTTCTTAATTACTTGCTCTGTTGCGAGATTCGAAGTTGAAAATTCAGACCCTGTTGCCTATTAGGATTCAATATAGCTTAGTTAGGAATCTCAAAGAGCTTGTTTATATAATATTAAGATTTAATATAGCTCCTTATCGTATATATTAGAGATTAAAATATTTTAATTTAATCATAATATTAAAAAATAAATATAATCTATATAAGATAAGGAGCTATATTGAATCCTAATACAAACTAATTTTTTTTATTTACTAATAATCATGTGACTTTCTAACTAGCTAAATGACTTGTTTAGTTTTATCTATAAAGAATTCTCATTTAGAGTAGGATTGGACCTATTAGTCATTCGTGTGAATTTAAACTCTTGTAGTCTAGTTCCTTGATCGATTAATATTCTTCAACTAGTTGATTTTATTATTTATAATTGATTTCAGCTTTTATTTCTTGATTTAGACATGTTTTTGACATGTAAATATTTATTTTTTATATAAACACTTTATTGTATCATTCATTCATTTTTCATTTTCTATTAAAGTTTGTGTTTGGCTTCTTCTTTTTTTCCCTGCACCTAGTCATGGTTAATTAATTATAGGTTTTGAATTTTATGTATCTAACTATCTATCAATACAAACATTAATTTGGGTTGGTTAATTTAAAAATTCTTGTTGTTTAAATTGAAAGTATGGACCTTGTTACATGGTTAAGTGTGTGTGTGTGTGTATTATTTGGTAGAATATGTTGTTGTCAAGTTAGGTCTTGAAGGATCTATCAGGTTATCAATTAATTTATTTGTTTTTATATATGGTGCGAAATATTTCTTTCATTTATAATGCAAAAGTTTTTGAAATATAGTGGGCTTATTTTTTGTGTGCAAAATTTCTCTTAAAGTGTGATTATGATGGATTCGACCAGACTAGAAAGAATGCAATGTATTCTTTGTTGAGAATTTTCTAAGAATTAACTACTTCCCTTACCTCCTTCACTGTTATTAACTGCTACATTAAATAAATTGGGATTCCCTCACCTCCTTCACTATCATGAACAATGTGAAATGCATATGAAGAGATACGAAGAGATGTTGTTCAACTAATTAAATTCTAGATTTATTTTTTAAAAATTATTAATTTGAGTTTTATAAATTTTAGGATTATTAGAGGCTTATATGATTGTTAACTTCAGGGCCCGTAGGATTAGTCGAGGTACACGTAAAATGATCCGGACGGCCACGTTAATAATAATAATAATAAAAAAAATAATGCCAGATAGTTTTTTTTTTATTCCATCTTTCATTTTTTTTATGGAATCTTTGATGAATTTTGTTTTTTTTATTTCATCCTTCAATATTTAATTGATTTTAAATTAATTTTCATTATTTGTTTTAGTTGTTATTCTATGAGGTTATTACAAACTCAAGTAAATATATCGGCCTTCGGATGGTGCTCAATTTTGCGAGCATATCTATTGCTATCATATTATTAGATAAAAAAATAGTTTTTTTAAAAAAAAAAAACAAAAGTTGTTAAATTTCATAAAGTTCATGATCTAATTTGTTGGTTTGGTAGGTTATGTTGTGAAGCACTAATCAATCTAATATTTTGTCGTTTTCATATTAAAAGAAATAATCTTGAAATTTATTAAAAAATCAAATCATGTTTTTAACTTATTATTTTTTGGATCTCTGTTAAGCTAGTTGAGTTGCGTTGTGACAACTTTTATATGAATTAATTTTAAACCTAAATTAAATTAACTCGTTAGGTTTAATTTTTTTTTTTTGGACTCAATCTTCAATGTAGCGCGGTACATGAAACTATTCTAACTCTTACTCTTTAAAAGAGATGTTTAATCTTTAATCGTTGAACTAGTACAAGCATGCAACAATAGAAGTATATGCTTGCAAATTGTTTTAATGGGCGACCAAATTAACAGAGAATACATAGGGTTATCATCACTGTAATTTATTTATTTATTTATTTTAAGGAAAACCATTATATATAGTGATATGTTTTATGAGCGTGAGAGTATATAGGAAAACCATTTATTTTTATTATTATTTAATTTGTTGATGATTTTGGTTAGATATGTGTGTAATCCATGACATAAGATATGTTCTCTTTGTTGTATCTTACTTATAATTATATTAAAATCTAAGTACCATCTTTATCTATAAGTAAGTAATTTCACCAGACAATATAAATTTATGTTAGACTTGCAGAAGAATATTATGTTAAGGATAATAAATGTTTTAAATGAAAAGTATTTTTAACATGCAACTAGTCGTTGTCGGGACTCATTATATATCCATGTTGGTTTGTAATTAACAGATAAATAACTACGCAAATGTTAGTTTAATATGTATTATATTCAATTGATGATGAGTTACATATATTATTATTATATCTATATAATAAATATTTATGATTTATAAAAATTTAATTTATTTTTAATATTTATATAATATAATATTAGATTAATAAATTTAATATTTGATTTATGAATAATAAGTTATGTCTTTGCTAAAAAAATAAAAACCATACAAATGATCACAAAATAAAAAATTTAGCACTCTAAGTATATTAATCCCTCCAACCTGAACAGAAATTTAAATGATTTATCACTAATAATTCATGTATATTATCATTGAAGATTAGATAATTTGATGATTTATAGTTCACAATAATTTAGTTTTTAAAGAATTATTCAAAATTGATGAAGATTAAATTTTCAGGTAATAAATTTTTAAATAATTCTAGATTTATTTAATAAAATTCTAAAAACTTTTAAATAATTTTATTTTATTATTTTTAATCCGTGTATAAAATTTGACAAACCAACACATCCCATCTTTCTTTTCACGACACTTTTCAACGTGAAACTCATGGTACGCGCTTAATGCGAAAGCCATGGATAGGCAATTTGTTTTTGATAAATTTGGTTGGTGTGAATGTGTTGACGTGGTATACCAAGTCTTTTCTTAATTTACTTTTTTATTTAAATAAAAATTATAACATTGCCTTTCATTTGACTTAAAAAAAACTTCTGTGATAATGTCACTCTATCCAAAAAAAAGTTTTCTGTAAATATCATATTTTTCTTTCACAATTTAAAAAAATATTGAAATTCTTTCATTAGTGAAAGTTAAAAATAAAAATCAAATTAAAAAATTATGAGCTTTCTTAGAGGATCAATCAGGCCAGCAAAATAATTTATTTATTTTTACCAGATCATTATGTTTTTCTATCTATTAACTCTTATTTATGGTCCAAAAGTTTATGAAATACAGGTGGTGATGGTTGTGATTGATTCAATAAGAAAAAAAAAAAGTATTTTTTGGTGAGAATTTTCCAGGAATCTGACTTTAATTCTTTTAAAAATATATTCAATCCTTAATTGTTCACCTGGTAGAAGCATGTAACGATACAAATATAAGCGTGCAACAAGTTTTAATATTTAGAAACGCGGTGTAAATCATATTTTTTAAAAAATTTATTTTTTTATAAATTAACTTTTTGGTATATTTTGAATTGTTTAGATGCGCTGATCTTAAAAATAATTTTTAAAAAATAAAAAAAATATTATTTTGATGCATTTCGATACAAAAAACACTTTAAAAGCAACCACAACCACCCTCTCAAACTGGCGATATTGGGGCAGCCGATAGATAATTATTAAGGAAATAATTAATAAATAAATTTTGATCTATAGTACCATAAGGAATTGGTGATGAAATTACTTTTTTCATCAATAATTACCTACAAAATGACAGAAAACAATTGGTTTGTATTAAAAAAAATTACTTATTGTTTATAACCACCGTGTTTATAAAAATTTTAAAAAGTTTTAAATTAATATTTTTTTAGTATTTTATTATTATTTTAATATATTAATATTAAAAATAAATATTTAAAAAAATATTATTTTAAATTATCTTCAAACATGAAACACTTTTAAAACACATTTGCTATACTCTCGACCAGATTCTTAGTAATGAATTAGTAACATAGTGTACACATAATTCTTTTAATATTTAAGAATGAAAAATTTGTTACTGCAAGTATTACAAGATATGGATTTGTGGCTGCTGATTTCATGATAAAAAAAAAATAAACTTTTTTTAAACTTTTTTTCTCTTTTCTGGCTTCTCTAAAAATTCAAGATTTTCTCTCCTTCTCTCTGATCTCTTCTAGCTTCTTCAAGAATTTAAAATCCAAAACTTTTGATTTATTTTTTTTCATTTAACCTTGGTTAATAGTGCTGCAGGCCTGTTTAGGAGAGTAGTTTTGGTTGTTTTTAAAAGTGTTTTTTGTATTGAAATGCATTAAATTAATATTTTTTATTTTTTAAAAAATTATTTTTAAAATTAAAACATTAAAACAATTCAAAATATATTAAAAAAATTAATACAACGCAATAGGCCAAACACTATTTTTTATAATAATGCACGACTTTCTCATCTGTGTTTTTTTTTTTTTTTCATTTAACCTTGATTAGACAGTTTGGACTTTGGAGAGATCTGCATCATTTGAGTTTGGAATCGGATCTCCATCATCTACTATACTCTCAGAGGTAGATTACATCGATCTAGGAGATTGTAAATCCTAGTACATATATAAAATATAAAATGAGAATTGAAAAAAATTCAAATTTTATTTAAATAATTAATAACTATATGTGATATAAGAAAAAGATGATTTCATTAATCAAATACTCTCAATGTTTAAAATATAATATTATTTATAAAAAAAAATTATACTAAGAAATTGATCATTAAAAGGTTAAAACAAACCATGTATAACTTTCTAAATATTTAAGGAATCATGGCATATTAATAAATATTATATTTAATTTTTAAATATAAAGTAATTAAAACCGAAAAAAACTAAAAAGTGATGTTTTCACTATGTTTTGGTGTTTTGAAAAACCAAACACTCATCACTATTATTGAAATTGTTATATTTCAATTTTGACTCTTAAATTTTATAAAAATCCAAAAAATCAATATTTTAATAATTTATCTAGTTTTTTAGATTTTAGCTATTTTGTGATTTTGATGTATTTTTGTATTTTTTTACATGTTTTGAATAAGGTACAAGCAAAAAAATGAAGGAAAGAAGGAATGACAGTTCCTTTAACTTGATCCCTATAAATAGCATGTTATTTCATCATCCATACAAGCCCCCCATGTTATTCATCTTCTTATAATAAACACCTTGTGTAACTCCCTATTATTTTCATTGCCATTTTGACAATAAATTAATATCACACTTCAAGAAAATGGGGTATTTTTTTTATCCTTTCTGTTCAAAATATTATTGTTTTTTTTAGATTAACATGGATGTTAAGGCCAGCTTACACGCGTCTCAATTAATTCTATGGATTCTGAAGTTAACGACTATGTAAGTTTTTAGTGATCCTGAGATTTGTGGAAGTCGAACTGATAACTTCTAATTAAAAAACAAATCCAAGACCTCACCAGTTAATCTACATCCCTCAAGTTAATATTATTTATTTTATGATGCAAGCTTTCCATTACTTACATGCATATAGGTTTTAAAAAAGTTCTAGTTCTCTTACTTTCGTTTAAAGTTGTAAACTTTACATTTACGTATAAGCGTGCTGACAATTGAGTTATAATTACACGCTTGCAATTTCTTTACAAACATACTCCATCTTGTTATTCTTATATTTTATTTCAGTATTTACATTAACAATATATCTTCATTCTTACATCACACAAGATGTACCATTATAGACCTCATCTTTTCTAATTTGGTATCCTTTAAATCTAGCCTATATAGTTCCTTCCATCATCCTAGTCAAATGTATGTTTATTTGTTCTAATAAAAACCTATTAATTTAGCATTCAAGCCTATAGATAGCCTCCTTTACTCAAGTTTTAAAAATTCAACCTATTTTAGGGATTATAGCAATCTCCTATATAATAATAATAATAACATTTCGATTCCAAATTTTATTTTTCTTTTCTATTTTTACATTTTGTCTTTTCAACTTGATAATTAAAGGCACATTCATAATTCTTTATTAAACAAATAGCTTCATATCCTTTATATAAAATGTCATTTCATGCCAAGCATATATTTTCTACTTAACTATTGATGTGAACCTCGTGATCACATAGTTACGCAACTCACACATAAAAACCATGTGATCATGAGGTTCACATCAAATATAAATTCTATGGTTCATTTTTAAAGTTTATATTTCATATTTATTTATTTCATGTATTAAAAAATATCAAAGAATACCCATAAATAATACTTTAGTTCAATTATGGATTCATTAATCCATTTAACCTCCTTAATACATCATGAATTACTTTTGGTTCCCTAACCATGTTCCTTCTTTTCAAATTCACATTATGTCATTTTTGACTTACCACATTCTTTATTTTATTTTTTTATGCCCATTGTGTCCCTTATCGCTCATTACTTTCACTCTTAAAGCTCAATATATACTATGTTAATTAGAGCTCATCAATTCCATTTAACGATCTCCTGTAGTTACTTCTTCATTTTTGGCTTTCCATACTATTATTTTTGTAGTTCAATCCCTCACGGTCCATGTTTATCATCATCTAAAATCTTATTGATTCTTCTCCTTCCTCAACTCATACTTTATACTATCCACCATTTATTCGTTATCAAAATCATGGTTAGAATTCCATATGGATTACAAATTTTATTACATTTACATTAGCCTTTAAACATTCAATATTACATGGACTTACAAACTTCCAATCCATGACTTTCTTAAAATACAATTTCTCATGCAAGCACGTTTATTAAACATATAATTCAAATCAATTAAACCATTTCCCCTAAAATTATCCATATGGCCGGCCCTAGGGATTCCTTTATTCCAATGATTTAATTCAATCCTTTAAATGATTCTCACCCTAATAACATTCATTTCGTCAACTTAGTAATTTACAACTAATTTTTCATTTCTTCCAAATTTTGCTCAAGAACACTAGAATTATATTTTTTGGGGGTTTTTTTCATTCTTCACCAAATTAACCTAATTAAGTTCATCATTGTGCATATAAACAACCCAACAATACTAATACATCATCATGTTAACATCTAAACACAGCATTTCTCATAAAACCTGAGTTCAAGAATTGAGAAATTTCAATCCAACATTAAAATTCCATCAACAAATGCCATAAATTAACTAGAACCACTTACCACAACTAATTCAATCCAATGAAATTGTTTTCTTGCCAAGAATCCCAAGCTCCCACCTTCCTCTTTCTCCAATTTCCTAATTTAATTTAGTATATTAAGTTAGAATCAATAACCCATCATTTATGCCCATAAACAAAATGATTAGAAGAAAAGTAGAGAAAATTCAGCTCCTCTTCATATGCCATTACCATCTGTATAAATAGTGTTAGGAGGAGATTTAGCAAAAATCACAACAGTGCCACTCACCCATTTATACCTGATGTGTAATTTCGATCAAATCCCTTTTTCATTGATATTTTTCGGGTACAGAAAGTTTTATTATTTCAACCAAGTTTCATAATGCAAAATTTCGTTATCAGTTACAATTAATCATATTTTTTAAATTTTTTATTAATTTCCGGTTGAAAATTATCAAATTATATGCGAGCCTTAAAGCGACAGGCAATAAATATAATTCGCATGCAAAATTATATATTAATTTATTTAAAGTTCCATTTTATTTTTTTTCTAAATAATTCCACCCTAATTTACAAAAATCTTCTTTGAAAATAATTATTTAATTACCATAATTAGAGCTCCAGCCATCCAAGAAAAAAAGGAGCAACCACCAACAACGACGACGTTCTCTACCATCAACAGCAATGAAGTTCTTTCCTTCACTAGATTCTGGCTAGGAAATCAGCACCAATAAAAGGCAATGACAAACAAGGAAAAAGACATTCAATACCAATGAAAAAAGGCAAAAAAAAAAAAAAAAGTTTTTTTCTCTAATATCCACTTATTTTTTTTATTGGATAATTTATTTTATTTTATTTTATTGGAAAATTGACTGGCTTTGGATTCAAAATAGAAAATTTTAATTTCTAGTTTTTTCCTTTTTGTTATATTTTTTTCTATGCCTTGTTTTTTCTTTAAAAAATTCTTATTGTCATGTCCAGACTCTGTTTTGAATTTTACTTGTTTTCCTTGTTTTGATTATCAATATAGTCATCTGTAAGAACATTTGTATTTATCATGATTCAATAAATTCTGCTATTTATTTATTTATCTACTATTCAGCATATTCGTCTTCCCTCTATTTATCAAAACTAAGCATACTCTACTTGCATTCATATGTTCTAATTTATACATGTTACATATTTGAATTGCCTTTTATTTTGTGTCGAATTTGGATTTTGACTTAAAAATCTTTGTTTAGTTTTTGTCTTCAGTATATTTTAAAAAGTCTTTTTTTTTCCTTTCTTGTAGATTTCCATATGTTTTTCATGTTGTAAGTAACACATATTAGTTCTAACACTAAACCAACAATACTCCTATTTCTAGGGTTTGAAGTTGGCTCAATGTAATTCCTCCATATATTTTTGGATAAATCAGCATTCCAAATTTGCATTTTTTTTTCCTTGCTATAATTTGAAATCCATGATTTTCACTTCATGTGTTTTTTTTTTCATATAGATTTTATATGGGAATCTTAATTTGATTCATCTCTAAGTAGATTAAATTCCTGAAAAAAACAAAAACAAAAAAAAAAAAGAGAAAACATGTAAACCCTGTGTTAAGAAGCATAATTTCCAATCAAGAAATACTAAAATTAAGAGGAAACGTTTTATAAATATGAGTGAAAATTCCTATTATGTTAACGTTAAACTTGGAAAAAACAAACAAACAAAATTAAGTCGGTATGCACAAAGTATAAATGATCAGATATTTGACATAAATAATATATGAAACAATTAATGATTGATAAATAAAAGAAATTTCCTCCCCTTTTAAACATAGTAGTTGATGACACAAAAGAGAAGAAAAACTTGGGACTCCTTTTTATTTTTCTTCATTTTCTCCTCTCCTGTCAAAATTATATGGCATTGGATAAGGATTTAGGTGGTTTATATTAAAGAAAACAAAATCAAAGTAGAGAAAAACTTTGAGAGATAGAGATATAGGGAGTTTGGGTGTGTGTGTGTGTCTATATATATATATATAGAGAGAGAGAGAGAGAGAGAGAGAGAGATTAGACGACAAAGAGAAAAATTCTTGAAATTGTTACAAAAGGCCTATCAATTAGTATGATTATTAGGAACCCTAACTGGTCAACAGAGATTCTATGGTTCGGGACTGGTTACGTAAAAGGGAAGATATTATCACCCCTTAGACATTTTGCCTAAGGCAAACTGCATTGCTGTTTTTGTCTTAAATTGCTAAATTTTTATTGGTTTATGTTCTGATGATTTATTCACAATATTACTGACTCTGGCGTCAGTGAATATTCAACTATGGATAATTCCAACTCTGGCGTTGGTAACTATTACATAGCTATAAAATAAATTTAGATTAATATTTTTTTATTCCTGACTTTAACGCTAGTGAATAAACAAATAAACTAAATTCATTTTATTATGCATTCATATATTTTTTTATTTCTTATGTAGTTAAATAAAAAAAAAAGCAATTAAATCAGTGTTTTTATTCCTGACTCTAGCGTTAGTGAATAAACCAATAAAATAAATTTTATTTTTCATACATGCATATATATATATATATATATATATATATATATATATATTTTTCTTGCTAAATAAAATAAAATGTAACAAATATAAATAATATAAATTTAAACCAGTATTTTATTCTCGACTCTAGCGTTGGTGAATAAACCAGTAAATTTATATTATTTTTATTCATGCATACACATATTTTTTTTTCTATTTTTTCCTATTTTTTCTATTTTTTTATTTTTTTTCTATTTTTCTATTTATGTTTTTTGGGTTGGGCCCAGCTCAGCCCACATGGGCTGGGCTAGACCCAACCAGCCCAGCCAGGTCACTGGCCCAAGCCAGTGACCCGGCTGGGCCACACGAGGCACGCGTGATCTAAATCACGCGTGCATGGCCCTTGTTACTGAATTAAAAACAGACGGCGAAAATGAAATAAGGAAAAGCAAGGGAAACAGAGCAGAAGACTTACCTGGTTGGTTTGCAGAGAGTTTGCGCGAGATTGTTGAGGGCGATGTTTCTGGTCCGAATTTCCTCTTACTCCTTCTGCTTGTCTTCCCCGTTGTATTCCTTTCCTGCATCTCTGTTTCGGCTTGATTTTCTTTGTTTTTATGCTCTGTTTTCATAACATCGTCTCTCTCTCTCTCTCGGCTTGTTTCTGATTTCGTGGTTTTAGGCCGGTACTGGTGAGGGGAAACTCGTTTTCGGTATGGGTTTCGAAAAAACACTTGAAGATTCAGCTGGTGTCTTCAGTTTCTCTTTTCGGGTTTCTTTTGTCTCTCCCTCTCTCTCTAACCAACCTCCGTTTTTTCGGTGCTCCTCCGCTTATATAGAGCTCGGCGGGTGGTAACAGGTGGTAGGTTGAGGGTCGGCCACCATTAAGGCGCCCATAACTGAAGCCAACGGACGACGATTACTGCTGCAACGTTTCTCCCTCCATTACTGCAGAAACGGTCACTAGCTTACAGGAGAAGAAGATGAACAACGTCTTCAAAACGACGTCGTTTGGAGATCAACAGTGGCCATCTTCGCGTTGACCCGTGAAGTATAAACAATTTTATAATTAAGCCCCTGTTTTAAACAGTAATTTTCCCTGCATTTCAGCGCCTTTTACAAGTTAGTCCTTGTACTTTAATCTGCTGCATTTGTGTCCCTAATTAACCTTAAACTTTGTTATTTCTTCAATTAAGTCCTTGATTTCATTAATTTAATTAAATCCAAAGTCCAATTAAGTCTAAAACTTATCAATTATCCAATTAAGCTCCTGATTGGATTAATTAAATTAATTCCAAGCTTAATTAAGTCTCAAAACTTATCAATTCTCCAATTAAACCCTTGATTGGATGAATTAAATTAATTTCAAGCTTAATTAAGTCTAAAAATTTATCAATTCTCCAATTAAACCCTAAATTGGATTAATTAAATTAATTCCAAGCTTAATTAGATTAATTCCAAAGTTTAATTAAACCCCAAAACTTCCAATCATGTTGCCCTTAACCCAAATTTTAATTCATTCTTCATTTATTTCATTTTAGTTGTTTTTTCCATCATTATTATTATTATTATTATTCATCATTTTGTTTTTATCCTTTTCAGTAAATCAAATAATAATAATAATTAAAATAAAATGGTCAAAAATTGGGTTACGACAGAGAGAAAAAAAATGAGAAACAGAGGAGATGGGGAAAGAGTTTGATTTGAGGGAGATGGAAAGGAACAGAAAAACAAGAACACATAGGAGAAGGGAATAACAGTAACCTCAATCTCTTCGGTCTCTCTCTCTCCTCGCCATTTGGAGCAGCGCCATCGTCAACCTCTCACCATCTTCCTTCCCCTACTGCAACACCCATGAAGAAGAAGAAGAAGCCTGCACCTCTGCACAGACGGGAAGAACAATAACAAACACTGCCCGCCACAGCCGAGAAGAGCCATTGTCTACAGCCACTAGCGCCAGCTTAAGCCACCATCAACAACGAAACAACCACCATTAGAAATAGAAGAAGACAAGGAGAAACAGGAGACAGATACGGGTAGAAGAAGGAACACAAAAAACAAAACTGTCGTCCAACAGCATAGAACCGGCAGCTCCAACTCCGGCAAGAACGAATGACCGCCAGGTAAGCCTCCACTTATCCTCTTCTTCTTCCTCCTCGCTCGGGCTGCTCCACTGCTCACATTGTAGATGGACAGTGGAGAGTGAATTAATTCACTCTCCACTATTTGTTTTTGTTTACTAGGCCGTGCCGGCCCAGCCCAAAAAAGGTGGGTCGGGTCCGGCCCAGCAAAAAACAATTCAAAAAAATATTTTCATAAAATTTGTGATTTCCCCGCGTATTTTTTACTACATTTTGATCAATAATGGTTTGTATTTTTATACTGTAAAGATACAAATCCGGTATTAAAATACCCGGTTTTCGGCAAAACATAAAAAATATATTTTTTTTGTTTTCATGCATACGGCCAAATCTCTAAAAAATAATAATAAAAAATCATATTGTATTTTCATATAACAAAGAAAATTTTAAAAATATGTATTAGCATGCATTTTGGCTTTAATAACCAGTTTATTAAAGTCACGAGAACTAGGCTAATATTTCAAAAATTCCAAAAAACATTATTTTGTTGTCTTTTAATATCTAGGGTTATGATCTTATACGTAAGACGTATTCAGATATTAAATTATTTTGTTGCTATTAGAACGGTTAGGTTTTACCCGATAAGATAAAGATTTTTTTACTGAAGAGAACTTTTCTTAAACCATAGACGGACCAACAACTAGAAAACACGACAAGAACTTAGATTTTATCATACAATAAAATAATTCAGCTTACCTTAGGTAGGGTGTATTTGGGGTGCTAATACCTTCTCTTTACGCAACCAGTCCTCATACCCGATCTCTAAGATCAGTTAGGGTTCTTAGTGAACAAAATACGAGGTGGCAACTCCCATTCTAATTTTTCATTGAAAAGAGACAACAATTTCTTACCTCCTAATATTTTCCAGATAGATAGATAAGGTAAGATTTTGAGGGTGGATGTTTTCGCCGCGATGCTGCACACATGCGACAATTGGATTGTCATCTTTGTTTGAACATATTGTCGTTAGAGCTCCAAGATCACTCAATGCCTCTCCAATAATTGAGGCTAGATTGTGAGGTCTCCACCCTTTTTCTCCAAGTATCTCATGTATCCTTATTTCTCCATTGACTCTCACAATTGTTGGCAGCGCCAGCAGTGCCAAACTGCGATAGGTTGTTAACACCCTCCTGCAAACTTTAACAGGGCTAGACACAAAGTTTGTTGCGAAAATATTGAAGAGATGCTTTTGACATTGGTTTGGTGAAGAGGTCGGTAACTTGATTACCTGAAGAGATATGTTGAGTGACAAGCAGTCCACGGGTAACACGTTCGCGCATAAAATGATAATCCAACTCAATATAGCTTCGGGCACGGAATACCGGATTTACTGTCATGTGAAGTGCACTTAGATTGTTGCAGTAAAGTATGGGAGGAGATGATAATGTGATGCGAAGATCTTTGAGAATGAAAGCCAGCCATGTGAGTTCTGCCGTTATGCTAGCCATTGTGCAATATTCTACTTCTGTGCTTGACCAAGAAATTGTGTGCAGTTTTTTTGCACAATATGAGATAAGATTTCCTCCAATGAATGTACAATAGCCAGTAGTGGATCGTCTTGTTGTAGTGCAGCCCACCCAATCTGTATCTAAGAAAGCAAATAAATCAAGTGTAGTGTGCCATATCATAAAATGTAATCCCATTTCAATTGTTCCTTTGACATATCATAAAATACGTCGAACCATTTTTAAAATGCGTCATTGTGGGAGCATGCATGAATTGTGATTCATAATTAACACTAAATGATAGATCAGGACGAGTAAGTGTAAGATACTGTAAAACTCCAACAATTCCTCGATAGTAACTTGGGTCTTCCATAAGAATATCATTGGAAGATATTTTTGTTTTAGCTTTCAGAGGAGTACTCATTGGTTTATAATCAACCATATTTGATCGTTTAAGTATCTTCAATGCACAATGTGTATAGGTCCTAAGTCTTTCATTGTGAACTCACTGCTTAGCAACATAATAAAATTGGATACCAGTGTTGGAGTTGATCCTGTGAGCAACATGTCATCTACATACAAGAGCAAAATCAACGAGCCATAGTCTGAATGGAGAACAAACAATGAAAGGTTGGATAAACTACAGAAAAAACCATATTTAAAAAGAAATACACTGAAACAATCAAAGCAAGCACGTGGTGCTTGTTTTAGGCCATAAAGAGCTCTTTGTAGTTTGCGGACATGTGTCGGATGTTGAGAGTCTTCCATTTCTGGTGGTTGTTGCATGTAAAGATCTTTAGAAATTAAACTATGCAAGAAAGCATTATTTACATGCAATTGCCGAATAGGCCACTTCTGAACAAAAGCTATGATAATTATCATGCATATTGTTCCTGGTTTGATAACCGGAGAAAAGGTTTCGGTGTAGTCTACTCCATCAATTTGATGATACCCTTTTGCAACTAAACGTGCTTTGAGTCGATCTAAAGAACCATCTAGTTTGAGCTTTGATTTAAACACCCATTTGGAACCAATGACATTCATCTTTGGTGTTCGTGGAACCAATTTCCAGGTCTCATTTTGATATAGTGCTGCCAGCTCTTCCTCCATTGTTGCTTTCCAACCAAGATGTGCCAGTGCAACTTTAATATTCTAAGGCTCATGGGGTATATTAGTTGAGGTATTAGTGGTTAAGGCATATTTAGGATTTAGCTTTACTATACCCTGTTTAGACCGAGTAACCATGGAATGAACCAGCGGTGTTGATAGACCAAGATTTTGAGAGAAGGACTCTAGTGTTTCATTGATAATCAGAGGAGGAATTTCTAGTGCTGACCTGATTTTAAACTGAGTGACCATGAATGAGCCAAAAGTGCTAAAGGACTAAGATTTTATGGGGAGGATTATGGTGTCTCACTAATAATCAGAGGAGGAATTTCTTGTGACTCTTGACACCTTTGTGATAGAGATGTGTCTGGTGAAATTGTGTTGTGAGCAAACCCATTATCGACATTAATCTCTAAATTGGTATGTGACTCAATAACAGGATATTGTCATTGTGACTCTATGGGATCTATAGATGGGGAGAAACTTTGTGGTGTACTAATGTCATTTGGTAGTAACAAACTTTGACATGGGAGTGAGGCAAAGTCTGTAATTGCTCCTACAGAGGAAGAGACGTTAGTATGTGGTAACCAAGAATAAAAAATACTAATTACATGTGGTTGATTGGTTGTCTTGCAAGATTTGTTAATAGGCTTATATGGAAAAATTAATTCATCAAGGACAACATGACGAGAGATGAAAATGTTTGTACTTGTTGGATGAAAACACTTATAAGCCTTATGTTTTTCATTGTAACCTACAAAAATGCATGGAAGTGTTTTTGGATCAAATTTGTGTTTTCGTATATCCCAAGTGTAGGGAAAGAATTTAGATCCAAATGCTCTGAGTGAGGAGTAATTTGGGTGTGTCCCATGAAGTGCAAAATATGGTGTTTCAAAGTTGAGAGTAGAGGAAGGTAAGCAATTCATAAGAAATATTGTCGTGGTGAAGGCCTCTATCTATAAGAATAAGGGTGCTCTACTGTGAAATAACATAGTCATTCCTAATTCTCTTATGGTCCTATAACGCCTCTCAACTATACGAGTTTTCTCAGGAGTATATGGTAATGATAACTGATGAACAATGTATGTAGACAGAAAATGAGTCAATAGTTTTGAATTGATAACTCACAACCTCCATCTGAATGAAAGATTTTAATTTGTTTGTTAAACTGTCTTGCAACATATTTTTCAAAAGCTAAGTATGCATTAAAAAAATCATATTTGTTGCGCAAAGGAATAATCCAAGTATACTTATAAAAATCATCTATTAAACAAGCATAATATTTAAATTTTGCAATTGATAAAATGGGTGCAGGTCCCCATAAATCACAATGATATTTTTAAAAGATACCAGTACTTGAATGTTTCGATTTAGAAAAAGGTAAACGACTAAGTTTTCCTAGTTGACAACTATCACAAAGATGTTGTAATTTTATTGTCCCTACGACATCAATAAGTCCTTTATTTTTTATCATCTGTAATGTTGAAGAATATGGGTGGCCTAGACGTTGATGCCAAACTTCTATTGTGCCTGATTTGAACCGATGAGAGAAATACAATTCTGGTGAAGCAGGTTGTACGTAGAGATCACCCTTGTGTTTCCCTATTATCACTACTTGTCCTGTTTCTAGTTTCTTAACACAAAAATCAACATTAGAAAACTCACAATTAACAGAAAATTGATTAGTTAGCTGGCTTACAGAAAGTAAAGTATCACCAATTGCAAGAATTGGCATGGAAGACCCATCTTTGATTAGCACAGAGTATTTACGAATGTTTGTTAGCATATGTTGTTACCCAATTTTTGACCCACCTTTTTGATAAAATTTTAGAATTCAAAAATAGCAAAAAACAACAAAAATAAAAATATATATATGTTTTAATATGTTTGCATCATTTTTAGCATTTTCAACGTCGTTTAAAAAAGAATTTAAATTTTCAAATGCCTTTCAAATGCGTTCGACTTTTCACGCGTCATTTTTTAAAATCATTGATTTTCCTCATTTGAGTCGATGTTGATAAGAAAAATCCAAAAAATAAGAAAAATCAAATTTTACAAAAAAAAAAAAAGAAGAAGAAGTTGAGGGACCAAGTTTGGAAACTTGGCAACATTTTTTTCCTATAATTAGTAGCCTTCAACACACACAAAATAGGTAGACAATTTTGAAACATTAGAAAAAACACAAAAAAAACACTAACCCTAAAACCCATCTCTTTCAAAGCCAGTTGCTGCCCCCCCCCTCTGGTCATTTTTTTCCTCTTTCCCCTCACCAGACCGACCCCAGTCTTCTCCCCTCAACTGCAAGCCTTCATTTCAGCTATAAGATGGCCACCACACAATTTCCTACCTCAATCGTCTCTAGCAGCTCCATACATTGTCCCCTCTCCCTCTCATCAACACAAAACCAGCGCCTCTCAGCCTCCTTTCTCGGCCAGCCACCGCTCACCCTTTCCTGGATGACCCAACTTCCCCATAATTGAGACCAGCTCCATAGCGGCTCATTTCTTTCTCAGGCCGAACACAGCAGTGTCATCCTTACTAGAGATCAAGCAGTCAGCAGGTCTTTCCTTCCTCAACCTCTGTGCACACCGACCAGCAACATCCATTCTTCCTCTAGTGGCAAGCACAAAAACAACCTGCAGGCCCTCATCCTTGGCTAGACCCAATAAAAGCCTAGCAGCTGGCGACCCCTTTGGTCTTGCCGCCATCTGAAACAGAGAAGGGCGATCAAAAAAGAATAAAAACAGATCTGAAGAAGGAGAACATAATGCTTTAAACAGATCTAGAAAAATACCCAAATAAAATCAATTGCCTGTGTTTTTCTTCTTTTACAGGTGACGGTGGATGTCACCGTCGGCGTAGGAAGATAGAGAGGAAGAACACATTCCCAATCCACTAGTTTGGCAGCCTTCATCGACGGTGGCGTGTGAACCCACGCGCCGCCAGTGTTCCAGCACTGTTATCGGGGATTTATTTATGTTTTTTTTGTAATTTTCAGACATTGTTTTGTATATTTAGATTACTGTTTGATTTATTTTGAACTTTTAATATTTTGTAACATGGAAACATGGGTGAACGAGAAAAAACATAGTAAAAAAAAGGGGATGTGTGTGTGTTTGTATTTTTTTTTATATATGTTATTGAATTATATATATATATATAAAAATAGTGAAAGTTAATGTGTTGTTTTTTTTTTATGGATGTTATTTTATGATAAAATTGCAAAGAATATAGAAGAATTTAATATTTTGATTTACTCACGGTCAAGAATTATGAACTTACGTAAGTCGTATTTCTAATATCAGATGAAAAGAAAAAAAATTTAAAACTTCTTTAACACATCAAAGCCACGAAGTAACTTACCTTAAGTAGGGTGCGTTAGGAGTGCTAATACCTTCCCTAACCACAATCAGTCCCTTACCCATGAATCTGTAACAAGACCAGTACATTTAGGTTTCCTAGTAACCCTTAATTAAATGGGTGACGTGCGACAACATACTTGGCTTACCTATCATATGGTTGGAAGCTTCAGTGTTCATTGTCCATTCGATATCAGCAATGGTGATGTCCAAAGTGAGTGCCACAAGTGCTTGTGGAATCTCATCTTGTTAAATGGATTTCTTTGGCACCCACTAGCATATTTTAGCAACATGGCATGTCAACCCACAATATTGACATTGTTGATCACGGTATTTTTCCCTCTCTTCTAGTGTCATGCAATGCTCACCAAGTGGTAGAGGTCTATGTTATGAGTTTGATGAATAGGAGTCTTTTCGCTATTGAGCTTGGAATCCACGACCATTAGAAGTGAATTTTTGTGAAGATCCACGATAGCCTGAAGAGTTTGATTGTGGACATTGTTGCTGTTGTCCATAAAAAACCAATTGATGAGTGAGGGAAGGAGCTATGATGTTTGTGTGATTGGAGAACCAGTTACTCCTTTCATCAAAGTTTTGGAGTTGAGAAAGCAACTCAGAGTATGATGGCCTAGGGGGCTTCAACATGGTTGTTGTAAATGTATCATAATGAGGGCTAAGGTTGGTGAGAAGGCAGAAGACCTTTTCTTGGTCTGGTACGGGCTTTCCAATGGCTGATAAGTTGTCATAGAGACCTTTGAATGTTCGAATATGTTCTGTGATTGTTGTGTAGTCTTCCTATTGAAGGTAGGTTACTTGTTGTCGCAGTGTGAACTCACGTTCTTGTGAGTCTTGCGCATATGCATTTTTGAGAGCCTTCCAGACAGCATGAGTTGTGTCGAGACCAACAACGAGTCCTAGGGTTTCCTCTAAGAGTGTTCCAATTATCCACCTTCAAAGGAGATGATCTGACTTTCGCCATGCTATAAAAGCATATGTTAATTGTGGGGTTGAATTTTCTATATTTGTGTATTTTGTTGGAGCATGATCCTCTTTTGTGAGATGCCCGACTATTACTTGACTCTCTACAAGAGCTAGTGCTTGTTCACGCCACAAAGGGTAATTGTTTGGAGTGAGTCGGAGGGTGATGAAGTTCCCAACATTGAGTGACAAGATAGTCATTATGAAAGAAGTTACCGGAAGATAAGAATGAAGATGAAGAGAGGATAAGTTGTAGTATCTGCGATAAGTTGCGCCTAGTGTTCACAAAGGCTCTGATACCATAAAGAAAAAAATAAGTTGAGCTGACAGAGTGTTTTGCAAATGAATATTTAGTTTATGTTCTTATTTTTCAACGTGAACAACTAGGTTGTACAAGTGAAGTATTTAAACTAATAAGATACAATGATTCAGCTGTAAAATAAAATGGAAATCCCATGAAATCTTGTTAATGACATTAATGATTTGTTGTGTTGACAACTTCATGGCAGAGAAGTTTGTTACGATGACAGTTTACTGTAAGTTTGAACTTGTCAATTTTATAGGTTTGATTGGATTGTCATCTTGGTTTGAGTATATTACCGTTAGAGCTCCAAGATCACTCAATGTCTCTTTAGTAATTGATGCTAGATTGTGATAGTCTCCACCTTTTTTTCTCCAAGAATCTCGTGTATCCTTATTTCTCCATTGACTCTCATAATTGTTGGCAATGCCAAGTTGTGATAGATTGTTAACAAAAAGAAGTTCATGGACAAACATTTGATGGTCTTCTTGTCATTCTTAGTTGCCTTTTCATGATATTCTTGATTTTTTATATACTTCAAGATATATATATATATATATATATATATAACCATGGTTTTGCATTAGATTCCTTTTTTATGCTCAGACAATAAACTAGAGTGTCTTATATTTCTTTTTTAATTGGTTGGATCTCCGTTCCCTCATCAATTTTAAACATTGTTGCAATTATAGCTAATGCATCCACCATTTGGTTCTCACCTTGAGGCAAGTGGTTGAAATCAACAATCTTAATTTATTTATTTTTATCAATCATGTTATGTGTCAGAACTCAATTTTTGACCATTATTATTTTATTTTATTTACCAAAAATGATAATAAAAAAATGAATGATGAAACGAAATGAAAAAAATGATGAAAAAAAAACAAATAAAAATAAAATGAATGAAGAAACTAAAATTTGGGTTAAAGGCAACACGATTGGAAGTTTTGAGACTTAATTGAGTGTGAAATTAATTTAATTAATCCAATAAAGGGTTTAATTGGAGAGTTGATAAGTTTTGAGACTTAATTAAGCTTGAAATTAATTTAATTAATCCAATTAAGGTTTTATTGCAGTGTTGATAAGTTTTGAGACTTAATTTTAGATTTAATTGAGCTTGGAATTAACTTATTCAGGGACTTAATTGAAGAAATATTAAAGTTTGGGCTCAAAATTGAAAAATTAAAATACAAGGACTAGCTTGAAAATGAGGCGGAAATGCAGGGGCCAATTACAGTTTAAACCAAGGGCTTGATTACACGATTTCAGAACTTCAGTGACTAGATTGAAAATGGCCATTCCCATCACACAAACGACGCCGTGTTTAGAAGTCATTTGTCGCCTTCTCCATCTTCTTCCACAGGAACGGTTTTTGCAGTAATGGCTTTGAAGCCGTTTCAATTGTAGAGATGCTTGGCATTCTCTGGCTATAAAGCCAGAGAGGAACACGACAAAAAGGGGGAGAGAAAAAAAAAGGCAGGAGACGCAGGGGACTGGGGACGAGGAAGACGAAAACAGGGTAGACACAGAGAACATAAAACACAGGGGAAAAACAAGAGGGAGGGAGAGCAAAACACAGAGGGATCACGGGGAAAGACAAAGAACAGAGCAAAAAACACAGAGACGAGAAGGAAAGAAAAACAGAGGAGCAACGCAGAGACAAGGATTGGCCCTGCCATTGTCTTTATCCCTGTAGAAAAAAGAACGACCCATAAATTATCTTCCACAGAAAATCGACATCAACATCATCTTCTTAGCTCCTTCATCTTCTCAGAAGATAAAGGAAAACGCAGACAAAGTGAGCACAAGAGGAAGATAAAGGGAAGCAATAGGCGAGAATCCATCGGCACTGCAAGCGTCTTCGGTCTCCAGCAGAACAGGTAAGCGAGCCTTTCCTTCTTGCATTTTGTTCATTTAGGTGACAATGGCTCTGTGCAAGTGAATTTTAATTCACTTTCACAGCGTAGCAACACGCGTGCGTTAGCGCACGGTGTTGCTCAGCCCAGCCTGGTCACTGGCTTGGGCTAGTGACCGGGTCAGGCTGGCTAGGTTCAGCCCAGCCTCTGCAACAAATGATTTATCATTAGAACACAGAGCTAAATTGACTGGAAAAGTGAATATTTCAGTGAACTTTTGTAGAAAATTTCAAACAAACAATACATAAATGATGGGTGTAAATATTATTCATTCTCTCATCGATCGTCACTATCTTTTCTTTTCTTTTCTTTTTAGCAGCACTCCTCATCACTTTCACACGCACACTTTTAACCTCGTTACATCATATCACAGAGTAACCATTTAGATTACGGGAGAAAAAAAGAAGTAAACAATTAAACTTATAAGGAAGATGCGATAAATTTGGAATGAGCTTGCCCACTTTGTAGCTGGCCCTTCAACATACCGTCAAGCTCCTCGACAAATCTTTCCATGGCAGGAGCTGGCAAGCAAAATGGCACCACAATCCCATTTTCTCCTTTTTTGTTTTTAAATGGAATATAAAAGCTTGCAACTCCAGGGATTGCCCCAACTCCACCTTTGGCAGCCCCGCCGTATATGGCGTTACCCCAACCGAAATCTACCACTTCGAATCCTGCATTTCTTAAGTCCGATACAAGGTATGCCCTCACCACTGTAAAATGAGGTCTCCCCTTGGTTACCATCAAAGATGCTACCGATCGCATATACTCCTCTGTCACTTCAGCCTTGGCCTTTCTTACCAATTCCAAGGCATATCCAAATGGCTTCTCCGAGAGTTCCCCGGCAGTTGCCACTGCTACCGGAAAAGCAAAGCCATTACCGTAGTATCCAGTTGGTAATGGAGGGTTAAATTTCTCACGAGCATTGACAAGGCATATTATGCGCATCTCTTCAGTAGGATCTGGTTGGAGGGAATGGTCCGACATTTCCAAAGACATGCTGTTAATATTTCGAAAGTGGAACACCGGCTAGGTGAGGCGGGATCAATTTTCGAAGAGCAGATATCTCTGAAGGGCCAAAGAAAAAGGAACGATGAGCCATGTCATCAAGTGGAATAATTGTACCCTTGGTGTCAGCTACCTCCTCGTACTCACGGTGTATGCATGTAACCCGTGGTGGGTTTCTTGCATTCAGAACATGCCTTTCCCACACAGCTGGGACGGAGGGGGCAGTGGCTCCGCGTGCCATCTCACCAACCGCCGCCATGAATTGGACTATGCCGGTGGCATCACTCATGGTATGATTGAGGCGAAGGCCAAAGATAAAACCACCACACTTGAGGCGTGTCACCTGCCATTTTGCGTAGTATATCAGACACCATGAATTGGGCTATGCCTGTGTCAACACCTCTGATTTAAAGTATTCCTTAATTCCCTGAAAGTTTATACTAAAGAGTACGTTTGAACCTCATGTAACATATATGGTGTGATTTGTTCTTCCTACTCTGTTTTACTGGTTTTCTTATCCTGCTATCGAAAATATATAGATTCCCATGGATTTCTAAAAGATGAAACTTCCGGGGTTAAAACTAGATAAAAACCTTTTTCGTAAGAAACTCTTTTTCTTCTTCTTCTTTTAATAGAATAACCATGGTTTTTAAACCCAATCCAGTTATTGGCCTGGCTCAAGACTCAGTCATGAGTTTTGATAGATTATCGGGTCCTAATTATTTTATAAATCAAAATAATGTTATTTTGATTAAAAAAAAAAAATAGTTAATAGGTTATAATAAGGTTTGATCGAATTTTGTTAAGTCATCGAGTCAACCCGTTAAATTAACCAAGTTTTTTACTTTTTTTATTTTTTTATAAACACGATCCAATTCCGGTTTCAGATCAGTCAAATTCTAGGTTGATTTACCAAGCTGAACCGAATTCTAAGTTGACTCACCAGACCGATCCGAATTTTAAAATTATATAAATAACTATATATTGATATTACATCAAATAAAATTATAAATTAGTTTTTATTTTACTAAAAAAAAAGTAACAGAGGGAATATTTATATAAACAATATACTTGTCCATGCACAGGTGCAGTGAAACATACCTGAATAAGTAACAGAGGACAGTTTAGCACCCCGCTAGAGCCAGGGACGTCAAAGATGAGCTCCTCCAGGCAAGGAAATGGAGGTTGAAGTGCATCACCAAACTGCTCAAGAGTAACATCAGCGTCAGCCTCTATAAACAAGATACCGTCGCCAGTGCATTCCACCATGAGCTTGCGGTTATCCCCTTCCCTCAGCCTACCGGCAAATGGATAGTAAGACACTAACGTCTTAGCAATTGCCTCTCTGATGACCTTGACGGGGTCTTTCCCTTGCACTGAGGGATTGTGGCGATAGAATTGTATGACCGGAATGTGGAATCGAAGGCCTTCTTGGTCATCAATGTCAGATAACAGTTTGAACTCATGTGGGGTGGGCTTCGCTGGTTTGATCAACTCAGGCTCACGTCTGTGAACTTTGAAAACCAGAGAAGCGGGTGATGAAGCCATTGATGTGGTATAGAATGAGTTCTGTGAAAGATGATGCCAACTAACAGGTTATATATAGGAAAAACTTAAGCATATGGTACAAATATTTGGTTGTTGTACACTTATAACGTGTACATGCGCAAAACTGAGAGCATATGGGACAAATACATGGTTGTGCAAGCTTCTTTTTATAAATCGATCGGTAGTGATGGATTTTAGTGATTTATTTATCCAAGTAGCAGCAGTCTTAGTTAAGGAGTAGATATGATTTTTCAACTGTGTCTCTCGGCTGTATTTGTCATTGATCAACTTTTGGCTTGGCTTCTTGGATCGACTTGTGGCTCATCTCCTGTAAAGCCGTATGTGGCTCACTGATCAAAGTTACGGCCTCTTCTGTGGATTTTAGGCTACCAATCCTTCTTGATATATATAACAAGCTAGTTATATATACCCGGCATTGCGTTACGGCAATATTTCAAGTTAATTTCTAAGAGAAAAGAAGATGGTGTCAAGAATGTGCTTTCCAGTATTATTAATTCTTCAACTGAGAAACAGAAAGATGGTATTAATTCTGTTTGGGATGTTTGAATGGACTTTGCTTTTCCGTGAGTTGTAGTATATATATTTAAACATGAATGAATTCTAGAATTTCCTTTATGAATTCTAGTATGTATATTTATTGCTCATTAGTTTAATTAGGTTTGAAAAATAAATAAATATTCATCTAATGAAATATATTTATTTTTTAGAATTTTAAAAGTTGTTTTTCTTACAAATAACGGTTTTCATTACAACAAATCTAAATAAAAATTTATTTTCAAAACTGCCTAGTATATACAAAAAATGAATTTGAGGCTTTCCTTTTTTTGGATTTTAGAATTTTTTGAAAATTAAAAAAAAATCTAAGAAAGAAAATGTAAAATAAATTAAATATGATGATTTTATTATATTACAATTATTTGTTGTTTAATTTCACACATCCTCATATTATATAAATAATTAAGTAAAACAATTAAAATTTATTACGATAAATAAATCTTAATTTATAGTTTCTTAATGTTTTATGCTCCAGCTCGTAATTGTAAATTATATATTACTTTGCTCCTCAGTTTTTTGTTTTTACATAATTAAAGTTTTTATTTAAATCATGGAAACAACTTATAAAATTCCACACTTGACTATTAGAAACTGTAATTTAATTAACAATTAAGTGATTAGAACATAGTATCAATTAAAAATAATAACTGAATCAGGTATATGAATAAATTAAAATAATAACAAAATGGAGAAAGTAAAGAAAAAATAATACTTAATATTTTATTTCGCACAAAATGCCCTTGCCTCGATGAGACTATGGATTTATTAATTTATTATTATTAATATAATGCGTTTTTAATTATTTTTTTCTTACTTGAATTTAATTTGATTGTAATTTATTGAAAATTTAGACAATTATACGAGCAGCACCGAAACAACGCGCGGGTGTGTTTGCTAATCGTTACAAAAGATAGCCTTCATGATCTGTACACTGTAGTTAGTGACAAGGCTAGCAAAAGATGCCCAGCCCCCTTATCTAAACAATTTAAATAAATATTTGTCATAGAAAAGAAGCATTGTACTTCGAATATCGTTCCTCTATAAGATCATAAGACAACAGGCAAACATATGTAATTAATAATAATAAAAAAAATTCAAGCATAATTTATATATATATAAAAAAAACATCAATCAATGATTATTGGTTCAAGTGGTTTGATGTTTATTATATTTAATTTAAATTTTAAGTTCGAGCTTTGTGAATAGAGTTCATTATAACTTAGATAATGTTAACTATTAATAGACCGATTTATTTTGACCGAATTAATTGGGTCCAATGAACTTTTAGATATTTGGGTTTAATAAAAAGAAGAAAAAAAAAGACATCTTACCAAATAATAGTTGGAGAGAGAGAGAGAATGATAATGAAATTGAGAAAAAAATATAATTTCATAAATTATCTAAAATAAAACAAATAATAGTCAAAATAAAGAGATCAAATCTAATAAATTAAAAAAATTAAAATGAATAAAAAATAATAATTACCATTTCATAAATTATTCCAAACAAAATAAGTAATAATAAAAAAAATAAAGATTAAATTTGATAAAAAAAAATTTCAATTAAAAAGGATAAAGAAAAACAAATACCAATTATAAAAACAAGGACCAAAGTTAATATAAAAATCAAATTCTAAGGGATGAAATTGAAAAATAAATATTTAAAATAATATATATATATATAAATCAAAAATTTGAGGATTAAATTTGATATAATCAACAAATAATATGATATTTCTAGTTTTTTTACAATTTTTAAAAAGTGTTTTCTACCTAAAATAAAAGAAAAACACTTTCCTGAAAACGAAACTAAATTTTTTTTTGACTGAAAAGTATTTTTTATTAACCAATTTTTTTTAATAACAAACAAACATAAAAAAATTTGGAAAATAGTTTTTAAAAAACTACTTTTCATCAAACTAAAAATCACTTTTTATCAAACAAACAAGAACTTAGATGGTAAGACATATATAATTTCTAACAACTAGAAACTATTAATTTTATAAAATTATGGCATTCTAGAATGTTTTCCATAGTGGTGAAAATTTCTAACAATAAGATTTTTAGCATGGTGTTGTAATAAAAACTCCAAGGACAAATTAAAGAAAAGTTTGACAGAAAATACATTTTTTTTAAGAATTAAATTAGAAGATTTTAAAACTTTGAAAAAAGAAAAGAAAATAAATTGTTTGCATAGAAACTGACTACTTCCACTGAGATATAATTCATTTTTTTATTTCGCAAAAAGGCCAAGAACTCCGTCTTGTTGCACACCCAATCTCTAAAAATTATCACAGCATGCATACGTCTGTTTGCGCGTCAAAAAGGATCGTGTGAAGTCTTATCCAAAAAACTTCATGGCTTGGCTACACGGCTGCAACCGATTACAGCTCCAAAAAATCCAATGCTATGGCTATATGTTTATAAAATCACTGCCGACCTCCTTTTACTAGCATATTATTTTGTTTTTTATTTTTATTTTTTTAAATTTAAAATTTTATTCTTTAACCCGTTAAAGATTAAGATTTATAATTTATTTTAATTTTTAATTTTATTCTTTAACCTAGAATTTGTTAAAGATTAAGTTTTATAATTTTTTTTTTTTTATGATTAGATCATAAATTTGACGGGTTAATTTTAATTGATTTCAATTTGTTTTTTTTTGGTTTTTATAATTTCATACTTCAATATTGAGTTGATTGAGAATTGTGTTTTATAATTTGTTTTTTTAGAGGTTATTATAATCTTATGATTCAGATTATAAATTTAACAGGTTAAACCGAGTTGATTTAGATCAATGTAATATATTTACCTCAATACTTTTAAAAAAGATATCAGTTTAATTTTTTTTAAATCAAATTATGTTTTACAAGTTATTCAAATTACTTTTAAACCTATCAAATCAACTATGTTATATTAAATCAAGTTTTATATAGTTTAAATTTTTTTTTCTTTTACCAACAAATACATTAGCAACAAGACAACTTTTTTAAAAATACTGATATGTTTTTTTTTTAATTTTTAATCTCATTTTTTAATCTAAAGTTTGTTGAAGATTAAGTTTTATAATTTATTTTGATTTATTTTTTATAGAATTATCCTGATTTTATGATTAAATAATAAATTTGATGGGTTAACCCAAATTGACTGGGATTTGTTTTTTTTTATTATTATTTTTTTTTAATTTTATATTTTTACATTAAGTTGATTAGGGATTGTGTTTTATAATTTGTTTTGATTTATTTTTTTAGGAGTTATCATAATCTCATAATACAGATTATGAATTTTATAGGTTTATAATATATTTGCCTTAATACTTTTTTAAAAAAATATTGATTTAATTTTTTTTAAATCAAGCTATATTTTACAAGTTATCCAAATTGCTTTTAAATCCATCAAATTAACCAGGTTATATTAAATTAAGTTTTATATAGTTTAAATCAAAGGACTAAATTTTTTAAAATGATTATTTTTAAAAGTATTTTTTATTTAAAAATATATTTTTTTATTTTAAGATCAACACATTAAAATAATATAAAATATAAAAAATTAATTTAAAATAAAATAAATATAATTTTAAAACACAAAAATAAAACACTCATTATGCATATGGTCCAGTCACTTCGTCTTGAGATGAGAGTTTCATGGAAAATCCCATCAAGAAACGTGGACGGGACCATCATGTTTTGGCCGTTTTGTAGTTTACAAGCATCTCATTTCTTGAATATTAATAGTAGACACTAGACAGGTCCCATTCTACTGACCATATATTATAATTTGCTGGTCATTATATGCCTCAACTAACTTTCTACCATTTTATCGCCGGTCCTTTTCTGATGTAGACATTCACTTTATCACCACCACCTTCTCCCTTGTTTATCATTATCAATATAGATATTTTTTAAATATTTTTTTATATTAAAATATATATTAATAATATTTTTTTAAAAAAATATATATATTATTTTTAATATTAACATATCAATATAATTTAAAAATACTAAAAATATATTAATTTAAAATAAATAAAAATAAAAAATTGTCGGGGAACTAAAAATAATACGTTAAATCTATTCAAAATTTTATCCCCGACAGCGACGATGATAACAAAAAAGATTCCTTGACGAGACTAATTTATTGAAAACGTTAATTATTGTTAGCAGCGAGGAGGTAACAGCAGTCATGCACATGTTATCCCATGTTCAACGCTGTCGCTGAACCATGTACTTATCGCTTGTACTTCCCCGGTGAAAGTATAAAAATAACTGAAGAACAGGCCAAGACAAGATTTGTTTGATGACTTTGGAAAATTATATATGTACTTCTATTTATTTATTTATTTATTATTTTTATTTTTTTTAATGTTTTTAAATTATTTTGATATGCAAAATAATTTTAAAAATTAAAAAAAATTCCGAGGGCCAAATTAAAAGAAAACAAAGCTGGCAAACCAAAAATAAAAGCAAAAACTGAGGGACCGAGAACGAAACATGGCATGGTTAAAGATAACAGCACTCTTTATCAGATAAGTTTTCTTACACCCAAATTAATTTCTTTCTAATCAAATTCTAACCAAATTAAATTGTATTTGAGTATTTAAAAAGTTTCTTTCTCGGGATTATTTTGAACTCAAACTCAAAATAATAATAATAATAATAATAATAATATGAGAGCCAGCGAAGCCAGCCTATTTAAAGTTGACACGACACAATAGTTGGACTTTTGATGGCCCGGGTGGGTAATGTTGACTTGCGGAGTAACCAACTACCTCATTGTGGACAATAGTCTTCTTCTTTTTTTCTATTCTTTTATAATAACCATGCAATAGTAAAACAAATTTACATATAAAAGCTAAAAGTTAAAATTTTAGAAAAAATAAATACAAATCATGAAGCTTTGTAAAAAAAGCATGTAATAATTTTATATAAAAAATATAGTATTATTCTTAAAAATAATATTTTAGATTATTTTAATGAAATTTACTTAAAAAAAGAAAGAAGAAGAGTGCATATTGGAACAAATATACAAAGGTCAAACTCCTAGCCTTAGGTGGCCCAGTTCCTACCTCATTTTAAAAAAAGTCCATGCGTACTTGCTTTTTTTCCTCTTTTAAGTATATAAAAGATGGACACCATGTTATGTATTTTTTTTTTAAAAAAAAAAATATAATTGACACGTTATTTATTTGTTTAATTCTCAATTACTAAAAAGGTGGTTAAAAAACTAGATTAAAAAAAAATTATTTTTCAAACTGTTTTCATCTAAAATACACCTAATAAACATTATTATAAAGTCAATAAACCCATCTCTTACCTTAAAACACCCCAAAATGAGTTTAAAAATACAAAGTGAAATTGAAAAATATTTTCTCTCTCATCCCTAAAATACTTTTTGAGGAATTTGAAGGTCTAAAAACATTTTAATGTAACAACTCTTATCAAATAGAATTAATTATAACTAAGTTTGATTTTTTTTTTTTGAAATGTGGTTATACAACAACTTTCCTTCTTTTTTTGTTTCATTGTTTTTAGATGGGTTTCTCTTTCCTTTCTAAAGCTTATGGGTTGAAAAATAAAAAAATAAAATGAATACGTGGATTTAAATTAAAACTCCTAAAATTACTAGGAATAAATTGAAGGAGAGTGGAAAATAGGTAATCTAAAATGCACTTCTTTCATGATTTTGATACTGGCTGTGGATTTTTTTTTATTGTATTTTACATTGTAATCCTTTATATTTTGATTTTTTTTTATGCACAAAGGATTCAATAAAAAAAATCTAATGATAAAAAAAATAAAAAAGAAGTATCAAAATAAATGTATTTTTATGCACTATTCAGATAAAATGTATTCACTAACCCTAGCTCTTTTAAGATATTTAGTATTATGTATAACATTTATAATAAAAACACATTCCTCATACATACATACATACATACATACATACATGGCTAATAAAAGGTTGCTTCTTTACAATTAGTTATGGCTAGTTTACTAGTACTCATCACAATTAGTTATGGCCAACATGATTAGATTAAGTGTTTGTTTCATTAACTAACAATTATGCCATACAAAAAAAATATAGATAAACTTGTCATTGTAGCACTCAATGAACAATCATTGCAAGAATAACTATAGACTAGTTTCTTAGCTGAGAATTACCTGATATTACTTCATCACTACGGGTTCTTGTTTGAAATAGGTAGCAAACTCAAAAAACCAAACAAAATATAGGTGTTTCAAGATTTCAGATTTTGAGAAAGGTATATTTATCCCAAATAGCACTACACGAGAACAAAAATAGGTAAAGAATTTTAAGAATTTGAAAGAAAAAAGATAAATAAAATAAAAAGTAAATGAATACTTGTAAAATAAAGTAAATAAATCTATGATGGGAATTTTGTTTTTGAATAAATCACATAAAACAAATTGCATAGGAGGGGCTAACCACCTTTTCTAGTAGCTAGATGACCTTATTTATATTGATACATTATTTGAATTCAATCTAAACATTTAATTTCAATCCCAAACATGTAACACTACCATAAATCTGATAAATACAAACGGAAATACTGACGGAATATTTCTGTCGGTAAATTACAATGAATTTTATCGAAAAAATATTCCCTCAGTATATATTGAGAAAATTACGGTGGGAAAAAAAAATTAAAATAAAGCCAAAAAATATGAAGGTGTGTCATTTATACCAATAGAATTATCGACGGTAAAATCCTTATGTAAAATCATTGGTAAATTATTCACTTCTCTCTGACATTGTTCATTGTGTCAATTACAAAGGGAATCACTGATGGAACATGCTCTGAAATTGTTCACTTTTCAATTGCACTATTAATTATTATTCTTTATAGATAAAATCATTGATGGATTAAAAAGTCGCCGGTGTTATTTGGCGAGTTTCTAAAAAATTTCAAGTAAATTGAAAAATTAAATTAAATATTACAAACAGAATCACCGATGAATTGTAAAGTCATTAGTGATATTTAGCGGTTTCTAAAATATTTTGATTAAATTAAAAATTTTAATTAAATATTACAAACGAAATCACTGATGAAATGATTAGAAATATTAATATTTAATTATATGTCAATAAAACCATTGATAAAATACTCTAATAAATAGAATCCCTTATTTCATAATAGACGAGCCTCTTCTTCTTTTTTTTTCTTTTCTATTCTCAATTTTTTTTTAAATTAACATACTTTATGGATTTGGTTTTTTTTTTCTCTTCTCAACTTCACTCGCAACTACATTATAGTAAGATTTTTTTTTCTTCTTTTTTTTGTTTTTTTTCATTATATTTGTTTATTTTATTTTATTTTTAAATTATTTTGTTCTTAATATTTGTAGAATGTTATTGTAGGATTTATTTTTCATATGAAATCAATGTTGTTGTTTTATTTTTTTGTGTTATTTATTTGTTATAAATTTGTTTGAGTTGATTTTCTTCTTCTTTTTTGCAAGCAACTCAATTTTGAGTATTATGAAGTGTTGATTTATATTAATTTAATTATTCTAGTTTTGTTAAATAGTTTTTTTTTAAATTATTTTTTAAATAATCACTGACAGAATTATATACAATATATTTTTGGTTATATGACAATCTTCTCAAGGGAAATACCAACAAAATGAAGCCAATTTTTTTTTTTGCATTCTTTTTCCTGTCAGTAAATCTATCAATAATAATATTTTTTATTACCGATGAACGATTAACTGATGGAGTATTTTTGTTTATAATTTAATCGATAAATTAATGATCAACAAAATAATAGTATAAATATCAAGGAAAAAATTCTGAATATAAGAATTCTGTTGGTGTAAATATAAGAAGGTCGTTTGTCATATAAAATGACAACGTAATGCGTGTTAAATGCCTCGGGATTGCCTTTGCCATTCTTCTAAACCCATGAGCGAAGTGACTGGACAAAACCATTCCTGTCAACTATGGATTAGATGGCAGATGGAGCACATACTCCCTCTATCCGACCAGTGTGGGAGAGGCACAAGCTAAATGCACTGAACCTACCTCATGAAACCTGTTTTCTCCACGAGTTCCATTTACTAGCAGGACCCATAGTTCATTCTTTCATGGACCTTCGAACATATCAGCTATTCGTAACTCTGCTCTGCTCTACATTTGAAGTCTTGACAGCATTTTTGTGGAGTTGTCGAGCTATTGCACTTCAACCAAACCCCAATGATGAGACGCGGATAGTATGCATTGTCAATGCTCGCAACATATTCAACCCTCCGTTACCTAGAGGGGTTATCATGGCCACTGCACTGCCTACACAGTGGCAATGGCACCAGCAGGAGAGATTTCTCGTAATTATTTAGGTTTTACATTGGAATTTGATCTGAAGTGTGACTGAAGTGTACATGCATGCGATCTGTGGCTGAGCTAATGGCACACAGTGGTGCAGAGATGGACTTCACAATGTCTAGTGTGCCTGCCAGGGGTAACGTGGCAAGCTTTCAGATATCATACCGGCTCTTTGCTTACCGACTCCGGCAATGGAAAGATTCGCGAAGGAGCTGGATAGCATGTTCAAGAAGCTATCAAATGGTAGTGGCAATGCTAAACCCCCATTTTCCGCCTTGCAGAAAATTAGTACTCTGAAAATTATTAAATGTACTGCTATTTTACACACACACACACACACACTTTGAATTCATATATATTAAAACTACATCTGGAGTTGTTTATGGATCACGTTAATGGAGAAACTGACATCATCTTGGAATTGCTGATTTATTGCTATAAATTTACGATCCAATATGATTTCTAGTGGACAATAATATTGGCAAGTACCAATAGAAGCATAATGCAGTAGTTGTTCAAGTTGTTAATGTTGCTTATTCGTACGCATGATGTTTCTATCTGGGAAAATGATATATAGAGTAATAATTAATAGACGAATGGTTTACAAATTTAGAAACATTTATTAATAATAGTATAATCCAAATAGTTTGTGGATGCCTCTAATTAATTAATGTTGCAATTCTTCCAAACAAGAATAATATTTCCTGGACCATACTTTATGAACTTCCTAATCAAATGCTTTATAAACAACAAATAATAAAGCAGATATTGTTCCCTGAACAAGTCCGTCCTCCAGCTTTTATATTTGTACCAATAAATGTTTTTGTTAATTGGTTATGAACACATATGTAATGGTGTCCTATAAATTAAACAAGGATTAGACCATGGAGAAAAAGCAAGGTCAACTATCCTAAGGCAGGTATTGAGCTAGATATGGATTATCAAATGCTTTGTGTGTATCGGAAACATAATTTTTAGTGGGATTTAGAGTTAAACATCCGTGGTCATTAAAAAAAAAAAAGGAGGAGTGTGTTCACTAAGGAAAAAAAAATTGTGGGTTGTAATAGTGTTTTCTTTGTTTTGGCCATTTGGCTTTTTTAATTTTGGTCCCTCGATTTATTTTTTTCAATTTATTCCTTTAAATTTGAGTTTATTTAGGATTAGATTTATTGGTTTAGTTTGACTACCTAGATCAGAAAATCATGTGGTGTTGAGAAAACATTTTGTCCCTCGCTTAATGCTCAGTTTGAAAAAAATAAAATAAAATAAACTTTTATTGATCTAAAACAATTGAAACTTGAGGGACCAAATTAAAAATGAAACAAATGTGGGCTGAAAAGATTCGAGTCACCAATACCTATCAAATGTGTACCTTGAAACCATTACCTAGGCAGGAAATAAGGAAAACAATGGATGTCTCGGATATGTTGTTAATAAGAGCGTTTTGCTATGGCAGAGAAGTATTGTTGGATTTTTCCTTGGTTATAGGATGCCTTACCATGCCATGAAAATTTTAGCTTTTCAGATATGGAAGAGTTTAGGTTTGGAGGATGTCAAGATGATGACAAAAGGTTTCAAGATATTTCATTTCAAAGCTAAGGATGATGTCCATTTGGTTGTTGAAAATTAGCCATGGATGTTTGGAGGGAAGGTGAACGTGCTACAGCAATGGAATCCCCATTTTGTATTTGATACGAATAGAATCAAGAGATTGCCACTATAAGTGAGACTACATGGTGTACCATTCCATTTGTGGACAATAAAGGGTTTGAGCAAGGTGTCAACCATGGTTGAGCGGCCTCTTTTATGTGATGAGCATACTTTGAGGTGCACCAGGCTTGACTTTGCAAGGGTATATATTGAGATTGATGCTTCTTTGCGTATTATTCATGATTTTGAGTTTACTTGCAGCTTATCATAAGCCTATCTCGATTCATGTTGAATATGAATGAATGGTAAGGTTTGATCAAGTTCCATTGGAACTTGGAATGACATGAAGAAGATTTTCCTGAAGAAGTACTTCCCTGCCTCTCAAGTTGCCAATATAAGGAAAGAAATATATGGGATTCAACAATCTCATGGGGAAACACTCTCTGAGTATTGGGAAAGATTTTGAGCAGTTATGCATTCAATGTTCTCATCATCAAATACTTAATCAGATATTCATTTAATACTTCTATGAAGGAATGATACCTACTGACTGTAGTATCATTGATGTGGCAAGTGGAGGGGTATTGTAGATAAAACACGAGAGGTTGCACGCCAATTGATCTCAAATATGGTAGTCAACTCGAAATAATTTGTAGCATATATTCATTACAAAGCTATGCTTCAGATATGTGTCTAACAATGTAAGAAGATTACATTGAACAAATTAATGCAGTTGGTGGAGCATTCAATGGCCAGCTCTAGTGTAAGTATGATCCCTTTTTAAAAAAAAAAACATGTACAATTATAGATGGAAAGATCACCTGAACTTATATTATTGGAACCTACGTCAACAAGGCAATCAAGGATGCTAGTTCTACCTCTATAGATTTCAGCCCCAGCATAATTATCAAGTGAGACAACCCCCTGCATTGATAAATTCCAATGCTATAGGATCATTTAGTGGTGATCTTCGTGATATAATGAAAACTTTAGTCTCTAACACAATAAAATTACAACAAAATGTCATGTCTTTTCAACAGGAAACAAGGTCAATTATTCACAACTTAGATAAGCAAATAGGACAAGTAACTTCAAATGTAGGGAAATTAGAAGCATAAATTAATAGAAAATTGTCCTCCCAAGCATTAAATCCAAAAAAGAATGTTAGTATGATCACGCTGCAATGTGGTAAAGATCTTGAAGAGCAAAGGTCGAAACAAATTGAGATGGAGGAAGAGAAGGAGATTGAAACCGAGCTAAGCATACAGAAGAAATAATCTACTTCTCCACAAATTAAAACAACTATTAATACTCCAAAGGTAAGTCCGATTCATGAATTCCAATTTCAGGAAAATCCCTTCCTTTCCTTTGAGTTCTTCTAAGTCTAAGAAAAAGGAAAATGAAAAATGAGATTTTAGAGGTTTTTAAGAAAGTAGAACTCAACATTCCTTTGACTGATGTTATCAAGCAAATCCCTATTTATGCCAAATTCTTGAAGGAGTCGTGTACTACTAAAAGAGATTACAAGCTAAAAAGCTATGAAATGGTCAGTATAGGTGAAGTTGTATTATTGTTGTCAAAAGAATTTGTCTTTAAAGCAAAAGGACTCGGGTGTGTTTATTATCCTATGTATTAATGGTAATGATAGCTTTAAAAGGGCTTTATGTGATTTGGGTACATTCATTATTGTTATGCTTAAACATGTTTATGATTATCTTAGTCTTGAGCCTTTAATTAAGACTAGTAGTGTAATACAACTTGCGGATCATACTTTTGTTTATCTACGTGGTGTGATAGAAAATGTCCTAGTCAATATTGATTGTTTGGTTATTCTATGTGACTTTTATATTCTTGATATGGTATATGATTCCTCGAACACCAATACTCATATTTTGTTTGGAAGACCATTCTTGAAAACTGCCAACATTAAAATTTATTGTGGTAAGGATACTTTGTCTATGTAAGTAGAAGATGAAGTAATTCAATTTAACTTTTATAATACAATGAAATATCCATACAGTAATGTTTATTCTATCACATGATATGACCAAATTGATGAATATGTACAACAAGTAATTGAATTTAACTTTGTTATAGTGTTGATTTTACCGAGATAAAGGAGATGGAGAAGAACACATATGTTCCCCAAAACATGCAGGAATCCGCCTTAGCTTTGCAAACCGCCCTTTCTAGTAATGTTTTTTTGTTGATTTAGTACTTTCACATAAAAAGCTTTTGTCATCTATTTTACTGGCACCCAAGTTAGAATTGAAACCTTTGCCTTATAATTTAAAGTATGTATTCGTTAGCAACAACAATAAACCCCTTGTTATCATAGCAAAAGGTTTGACAAGTGTGCAAGAGGAAAAGCTTGTGAAATCGTTGTGTGATCACAAAACAGTCATTGATTAGACTTTAGCTTACATCAAGGTCATTAGTCCCTTAATGTGTATGTATCACATACTATTAAAGGACAATGCAAAACCAATAAAGGTTGCAAAGGACGTTGAATCCACCGATGATGGAGGTAGTGAAAGCTAGAATTTTGAAATTGTGGGATGCAGGAGTCATTTATTTCATAATAGACAGTAAGTGGGTAGCTCCAATCCATGCAGTGCCCAAAAAAACTAGAATCATGTTGGTAAAGAACAAAGATGATGAACTCATTCCTACTTGCATCTCGAGTGACTAGAGAATGTGTTGATTATAGAAAGCTTAACCTTTCTACACACAAAGATCACTTCTCATTACCATTCATGGACCAAATACTTGAACGCTTAGTAGGTGAGTCTTTTATTGCTTTCTTGATGGATATAATAGATATTTTCATAGCCTAATTTTTGACCTTTTATTTTAATTATTTTATTTATAGAAAAAATGATGAAAAAATGACAAAAAACAAGTAAAAATAAAATAATTGAATAATGAATTAAAATTTGGGTTCAGGGCAACATGATTGGAAGTTTAAAGATTTAATTAAACTCTTGACTAGTTTAATTAATCAAGTCAAGGGTTTAATTGGAGAATTAATAAGTTTCGAGACTTGATTAAGCTTGAAATTGATTTAATTAATCCAATCAAGGGCTTAGTTGGAGAATTGATAAGTTTTGAGACTTAATTGAGATTGATATTAATTTAATTAATGAAATCAGGGGCTTAATTGAAAAATTATCAAAGTATAGGGCTGATTCTGGTAAACTTTGCAAGAAATTAAAATCCAGGGACTTTTTTGTAAACTTCTCTGAAATGCAGGGGTCCAAATAAAGTTTATCCAAGGGCTTGATTACAAAACTTTCAAAACATCAAGGACCAAAACGCAAAATAACCTCAACACTGTTCATCTTCTTCACCCGAAAAAGAAAACTATTGCCTTTACTCCTGCATTAAAACAGAGAGCACGGTTGACCGCATGGGATTCTAAGGGAGGATAAAACCAGAGAAGAAAGAAAACGGCAGGGACAGAACACTGGAGGAATCACAGAACTAGGGGAGACTGGAGGGGAAAAAAAAGAGACTTTCGTTCCTTTGTTTCTTCTCAAAGAAACAGAGGAGGCTAAAGAAAAAAAGGCACGAACAGGAGGACTGAAAGGGGGGAAGAAAGAGTAGAACCGAGAGAAAGAAAAAAAGAAACAGAACCGGGGAGGGAGACTATACAGAGGGGAGCAAAATTTGTGCCCCAGTTTCTTCTAAAAGAAACAGAGGCGTTCGGGCCTCACAATCGTGAGGCACGAATGCGTGAACAATTCACGCATTGTGCATTAGAGACTTAATTGTGCATTAGAAACAAAAGCAGAGGAAAGCCACCGAGACCACAACCATTGTTGCTACTATCTTCAGTATTTCCAGAACCAGGCAAATGTCTCCAGCTCTACAAAATAATTCATCAACATTGTGCATTAGAGACTTAATTAAGTGGTGATTGTAGCAAGCGTGCGTGAACAATTCACGCACGCTTGCGGGTGAAATTTACACGGTCACTGGCTTGGGCCAGGCGGGCTGGGTCCAGCCCAGCCCATGTGGGCTGAGTTGGGCCTAACCCAAAAAAATAATAAAAAAACAAGATCGGGAAATAAATTTTTTTGCATGTCTTAGGAAAAATGTATTTTTGTCAATATATTCACTGATATCAATATTGAGAAATAAATAAAAAAAATATATTGATTTTTTTTCGTAGCTACAAATTTTTACCAACGCCAGAGTTGGAATTATTTGTGGTGGAATTTTTATCAACGCCATAGTTGGAATTATTTAGGGTGGAATTTTCACCAACGCCAGAGTTGGAATTATTCGAGTTGAATATTCATTGGCGCCAGAGTCAGGAATATTATAAGCAAATTATCATAGCATAAACTAATAAATATTTAGCAATTTAAGACAAAACCAGCAATGTTGTCTGCCTCAGGCAGAACGTTTAAGGGGTGATAATATCTTCCTATTTACGTAACCAATCCCGTACCATAGAATCTCTGTTGACCTGTTAGGGTTCCTAGTGACCATAATATTAGGTAGCGACTCCTTAAATAAAACATTTTCCCTTAAAAGAACCAGATGCCAAAAATCTGTTCTTTTTCCATAATCGAGATTATTTTTAGGGTCGCCGCGATGTTGGGTGCGACGGATATAATCAGATTGTTATTAATCTTGAAGATCAAGAAAAGACTACCTTTACATGCTTATTTGATACATATGTATATAAAAAAATACCCTTCAGTCTATGTAATGCACCTGTAGCTTTTCAAAGATGCATGATGATTTTTTTTTTACTATGTTGGGAGAATAATTTAGGTTTTCATGGATGATTTAACGGTGTATGGTGATTCTTTTTATAAGTGTTTAGAAAATTTATCTTTAGTCTTGAAAAGATGTATTGAAATTAACTTTGTCTTGAACTATGAAAAGTGTTATTTTATGGTAGAACAAGGAATAGTTCTTGAGCATGTTATGTATTCGCATGGTTTAGAGGTTGATAAAGCTAAAATAAATGTTATTTCATAATTATCTTACCCCTCGTGCGTGAGGGAGGTTTGTTCTTTTCTTGACCATGCATGTTTCTATCGACCCTTTATCAAAGATTTCTTAAAGATTACAACACCCTTATGCAAATTGTTAGCCAAAGAAGTGAATTTTATGTTTGATCAAGAGTGTGAAGATGCCCATAATGAGCTTAAGAGGGGTGTCACGTATGCCCCATCATACAACCACCAAACTGGGATAAACCTTTCAAGATAATGTGCAATGCGAGTGATTACATAGTAAGGGTTGTACTTGGGCAAAGAATAGGAAAGAATTTGCATGTTGTCGCATACTTTCCGCATGTTGGAAGAAGCGCAATGCAATTACTAACCATGCAGCTTTGAGGTATTTTTTTGAAGAAAAAGGATCCAAACCAAGATTGATTGTTTGGATCTTGCTTTTACAAGAATTTTATCTTAAGATCAAAGACAAAAAAGGTGTCGAGAATTATGTAGATGATCACTTGAGTCGATTGCAAACAAAGGATATGTAAACCAAAAAGGTAAAAGAGACATTCTCGGATGAGTAATTGTATATGTTATATTCCTCTACAAGACCATGATATGTTGATTTGGTGAACTATTTAGTCACCAAATAATTCCCTTCAAGTTTATCTAAATCCCAAAAAGATAAGTTACGAGCTGATGCTAAATATTATTTTTAGGACACTCCTTATCTATGTAAATTTTATGCAGATCAAGTAGTTAGAAGATGTGTACCATAGGATAAATTCCATTCTATTATCACTTTTTGTCATTCTCATTCTTGTGGTGGGCATTTTGGAGCAAAAAGAATAGCCCACAAGGTACTTGAAAGAAATCTTAATTGGCCTTTTATTTTAAGGATGCATATAACTTTTACAAATCATGTGAAAAATGCCAAAGAACTGGCCATATCAATCATAAGAATCAAATGCCTTTAACTAATATTCTTATGAGTGAAATTTTTTTATGTTTAAGGTATTGATTTTATGGGTCCATTTCCTTCTTCTTTTGGTAATCTTTATATCTTTCTGGTTGTTGATTATGTGTCCAAATAGATTGATGGGAAAGCCAGATGAACTAATTGTCGCACGTGTGCGGCGACGCGGCGATCGTCCACCCTCAAGGAAAAATCGGAATATTTATTTCTGGAAAATAAGGAGAGACAAGGAATTCTTGTCTCTATAAGTGAAAATATGGATTGGGAGTCGCCACCTAGTATTCTGGTTACTAGGAACCTTAACTGGTCTTTAGAGATCGGGTACGGAGACTGATTGCGTAAAGGGAAGGTATTAGCACCCCAACTACGCCCTACCTAAGGTAGGCTGCATTGTTTTAATGTCTGATAAAATTTAAAATCGTGTTGTGGTTTTTGAATTGTTGGTTCGTTTACGGTTTAAGAAAAGTCCTCCTCCGTAAGGAGATCCTTATCTTTATCGGGTAAAAAACTAACTATTCGAAGTCGTCAGAAGAAAATATCTTTTTAATATCAGGAATACGATTTACGTATAAATTCATAATCCCTGATACTAAAATCAAACAAAATAAAATATTTTGTTGTTTTTGAGATTTTGGCCAATGTTCTTTTGACTTTAATAAACTGGTTATTAAAGCCAAAATGCATGCTAAAATATTGTTTTTTGACATGCTCAAATACGATATGATTTTTTAGATTTGAGACACTTGGGCGTATGCACAAAAATGTTTTTAAATTTTTTTTTTGTATTTTTGGAAGTTTGTGACAAAAAAAACAGGTATTTTAATACCCGATTTGTATTTTTACGACATAAAAATACTACCCGATATTAATAAAAATAACATAAATAAAAAATGGGAACATCATAAATATTTTTTAAAACAATAATATTTTTTCTTTTTTTAAATGGGCCGGATCAGGCCCAATTGCATGGGTTGGGCCAAACCTGGCCCATTTACATGGGCTGACTGACGTCCCAGCCCAGGCCCAAATAAGGCTGGTTACTTTGTGCACAGTAACCAGTGAATTAATTTGCCAAGTTACTGTGCACATGCACAGTAACCGGGTAATTAATTCATGGCTTGCAGAACGTGCACGTTCTGCATGCAAGAAGATGAACAGTAAAACGAAATAAGGGGTAGAGGGCTGACCTGTGGTGGCTGTCGTCGATGGCGGAGCTGCTGGTGGCGACAGGAAGCGGCGCTGACAGTGGGGTGGCCGGCGGTGGCTCTGCGTTTTCCTTCTCTCTCTCCTCTGTTTTTCGTTTTCTCCTCTGCTGCTTCTTGTTCTTCTTCTTCTGTGTTCTCCCTTCTCTCTCCTTTCCCCTCTCTTTGCTCTCCCTTCTCTTCTCTTCCCCCTCTCTCGGGTCTTTTTTTTTCTCTCTTCTGTTCTCTCCCTCCTTTTTCTTCTCTTCCTCCCCTGTTTTTATAGCCAAAAACAGGGGGGGCCAAATGGTGGGGCGGCCACTGTTGGCCGCCCCTCCACTATCCGTTCAATGGATAAAAAGGAGGCAAGTGGGCGTCGAATGGTAGGCGTCTTATTGCGCCAATTCCGGGAAAGAAGTTCGGCGAAAAGTGGAGAAGAAAAAATTCTTCTCCCCTGTTCTCTGCGTGCGCAGGGAAGAAGATGAGGGTGCCGTTTCAAAACGGCATCGTTTTGGGTTTTCCTTTTTTTTTTTTTAAACAGTGCATGAAACGGCGCCAAAACGCGTGATTCAAAGTAGGCCTTTAAGTTGCGCGTGTTTTTCAATTTAGTCCTTGGTCTCGGATTTCTTCAATTAAGTCCCTAATCGGCCATCAAACTTCAATATTTATGCAATTAAACTCCTGATTTGACCAAATTAACTTCCAAAAATTATAATTTGACCCCAGAACTTCAATTTCTTCCAATTAAAGCCCAAATTAACTCCAAAATCAAATTTTCTTGCAATTAAAAACTCCATAAATTCAATTAAACCTTCAATAAAATTTAATTGAGTCCATAAACTTCTAATTTTGCATTTTTCTTCCACAAATTGAATTTTCTTTATCATCGGGGCTCTCATCAGTCAATGATATACTGTCAAAAATTAATTTTTGATTTTTGAACGTCCTCAATCAATTTTTGAGCATTTTTAGGGCGCTCTGGCATTTTTTCACTGTTATATTTTTTGATAATATATTTTTTTGAATTTTTTTTGTATTTTATTATTTTTTATGTGGGGACCCAGAAATGGGTTACAACACTAATGATGCTAAAGTTGTTTTAAATTTTGTCAAAACTCATATATTTGATAGGTTTGGAATCACAAAGCTATCATTACTGATTGTGGCACTCATTTTTGTAATCGTTCAATGGAAGCATTACTACGCAAGTACCATGTGACTCATCGGACTTCCACAACTTACCATCATCAAACGAATGCCCAAGTTGAAATTTCAAATTAAGAAATCAAGTCCATTTTGAAGAAAATAGTGTAATCTAATCGGCGAGATTGAAGTCTACAACTTGGTGATGCACTTTGCGCTTATCGAACTACTTATAAATCACCTATAGAAATGTCACCTTATAGGATGATTTACGAGAAAGCATATCATCTACCAGTGAAGCTTGAACACAAAACTTTTTTGGTCATTAAGTAATGCAATTTTACTTATGATGTTGCTGAGATTACAAAGAAGTTATAATTGCAAGAGTTGAAAGAGATATAGAATGATGCCTATGAGAATACAAGGATTTAGAAAGAAAAGACTAAAAGTCTTCATGACCGAATGATTATAAAAAAGCAGTTTTATGTTGAAGACAAAGTCCTTTATCATTCACGTTTGAAATTTTTTTCCTGCAAAGTTATGCTCTTGTTGGATTAGACCCTTTATTGTTTGTAATGGTTTTTCCCAGTTGAGATTAAAAGTTTAGAAACAAACAAAGTGCTCAAAGTCAATAGACATTGATTGAAAACTTTCTATGAAGGTTGGTCGACATAACTCACTGTTTTCATTGAGTTAGTTGAACCAATATATGAGGCATGAGCATGAGATGTGTCAAGCCAATGATATAGAACAAAAGTGTTTACTTAGAGGCAACCTTACAAAATAAATTCAAATTTTCTTTATTTTTCTCTTATCTTTTATTTTTGTATTTTTCTTTATGTTTATCATTCTTTTATATTCCCTTTCTTTTATTTCAACATTAAGGACAATGTTGTGTTTAAAGTGTAGGGGTATTTGGAGAGTTTTTGTTTTATTTATTGTCTTTATATCAAAAAAAATATTTATGTTTTTTCACCTTAAGTATTAAGTTTTATCTATTGAATTACCATTAATTTATAAGAATATGAATATTATATATGAGAATAAATTGAGATGGATCAAAATATAAATTGAATGAATAAGTGTGCGTGCAAGTTTTAAAGTTTAATTAGTTTATGGATTGACTTTGAAAATATACCATGTTGACTTAATAGTGTTGTATCAATGTAAGCTTTCAGCTTTCAACATTGTATTCTTTGATTGTGCATTCTCTTGCTTCATATTTTGTTGAGATTATATTCACATTACATGTATACATGAAGATGATAAAGCCACTATATATATATAAAACTTGCTTCATATTTTGTTGAGATTATATTCACATTACATGTATACATGAAGATGATAAAGCCACTAGGAATTTTACCCACTTGAGCCAAAAAGTCAACCCAAAGCATATTAACCTTAATGAACCCTTTTGAGCTTGTTTATCTTTTCTTTGTTTTACCCATGTTGTAAGCCTTAACTTTTTATATGTTTTCCTTTTCTCCTAGTCAAAGATTAGTAGAGCATATACTTGTTGATATCTCATGAGATTATGGTTGAAAATTATATGGAAAAAGTGATACTTGATGTATGAATGGGCAAAATTGCCAAAGGTAGACCATTTAAAAAAAGAAAAAAGGAAAAAAGAAAAGAAAAGTTGTTCCATTGTGTTTTGAAAGCTTTATGTAGATGGACTTTAAAATCAAAAAAAGAAGTTAAGTATTTGTGCTTAAAGATGATGAATTTGTGTGCTTTGATGAGATATCATGTTTCAAATTTTAATTTTTATAGAATGCTCTACTTCCTTTGGTTTTAACCTTTTCCTTTCCTTTCTCTTACCTCACTTTAACCTTAGGCTCATTGCAACTGAAAATTAAGATCTTTTAATTCATATATACCTTGTAACATTCTAGTAATGGAGACAAGATTGAAGAACAAGCTTTTAGTAGAACATATTCATTGATTGAATTAGGGAGATTTAAATACATAAACCCTAAACACATGAGTGTTGGAGTGTATCTCAATGAGAAGAACTATCATTTTGACATGGCATAGATTTCATTTAAATCCCAACAATTAATTGAGTTTTGAAATTCCCATCTAAATAAATTCCTGAAAATTTAATTTTTTTATCCTTCTTGATTGTATTCTTGTTTATAATGCATATACTCTTGGATATTGATGGGAGATTAAGAGATTATTCATAGTTATTTTATTTATTTATTTACACTTTGGACTTCTTGAAATTTGATTTTATCTCTCCTTTTTCGAGGACGAGCAAGAGCTAAATGTAGGGGAATTGATGCAACCATATTATTCGATAGTTTTACCCATATTTACATAGTGTTTTGTTCATGTTTTATATATAAAATACCTTTATAATCTTTGTTTTATGTTTTGATGGTACCTTTGGATGTGATATTTGAAAAGGAGTAAATTTGAGATAAAATTCAGACCATGTTCTAACCTATGTCATTGACAGATTTCACCTTTAGTTGATGTTTTATATAAAACTTGAGTTGTAAGGATCAAAATGAAATGATTCTAATTGCATTAGAAAACTAACATCAATATATTTCTATAAATATATGGCAAGAAAAATAAAAATAAAATAAAAAGAATGGAAATCACAGCCTTTAAAGACAAGTCTTGTATTTTGCCAATTTTGACAATTTTGACCTTCTTCCTTTTCAACTCAAATATCTTCAATTAGAGAAGTCCATTTGATGCAAACTCAATTGTTTTGGATTCATGACTTAAAGACCTATGATCCTACCATGTTTTAGTAGAAAATGAGCTCATATGAGAGAGAGATATGACTTTTGTATGACAACCTATAAATTCTGCCAACAGATAGGTTTTGAGAAGAAACAAATCAAACTTACTTAAATGTAGATTGTTTACTTTGGAAAGAAATTTTTGTATTTGTTTTTGGTAGAATAAAATTGTATTAGAGGGATGTGGGGATTACAGTTTCCTATCAAATAAAAATAAGAAGAGAAAGAAAAAAAAGGGGCGGCCATAAAGAAGAAGAAAACTTCATCCTTTTCTCTAATACCAGAAATTATGTTCTCATATATTCTATTCATTAGTTTTTCACTAGACATACAAAGGTAAGTTAATTTTCTTGGTTGAAAGGATACAAAAACCCTTAGATTTGCAAAGTTGTGAGATCTATTATATCTTTTCTTTTCAGTTTATATAATGAGTATGAATGTTTTTCTATGTTTATTTCTTATGATTGTTTAATTTGATTGTCAGAGTGGAATCTAAATTATTATTCTAAACCAATCTACTGCTAATTTGCTATTAAAACCAGAGTTTGTGATATTTGAACTTTTGAAGCAACTAAATTTAATAATTATGGTGGATCTATGTTGTTAATCTTAGGGAAAACGTTCAATTAAATCAAACAGAGACTGTAGACAGTTATGTTGTCTACATTTACCAACCTATCTAGTTTTTACGGTTATCATTGAATTAAATTACTAGTGTGAACACTGTGGTTGTTTAATGATTAGAGTTAGTTACCATGCGAATCAGTTAACTGACTAATTTTAAGGAAAGATAGATATTCAGAATATAAATTGATATATCATTTCAGTTATCAATTTTGATTTTTATAGGTGAAATTTTTCTTGAGACCAAGGTTTTTCTCTTGATAAGTTTCAGATTTATTGAATTTAGCTTGATTGTTTTCTTCTGTTTACCATAGCATAGTCAAGATAACCTCAAAACCCCCCAACTCTGAATCATCTAACATAAAGACCTAAACTGGATCTTCCTTGTGGGATCAACCCCTTGCATGCTCTATACTATCTTGCTTGTTTAAGTTAGGGTAATTAATTTGTGTGGCCGCAACTTTGCAAGAATAGCCATATCCCTCCATCTTTGAGCATGCTCTATCATATTTTCTTTATCCCCTTTCCCTAAAAAAGATAGATTGGTTCTGTTAGGGGCATTATCCATATTGTACTTATATTGCTAAAAGAAAGCATCCACTAGATCTTTCCAACTTTGAATCTTCGTGTTATCTAGTATCATATATCACCTCAGTGTTACCCCACTCAAACTATCCTAAAAGAAGTGCATCAGTAGTTTTTCATTACTCACTACTTCCGCCATTTGTTACAATAAAATTTGAGGTGGGTGAGAGGACACTAAGCATTGGTGTATTTCATGAACTTAGGAACACAAAATGTTTTTGGTAAAATCATGTTCATGAATAGACATATTTTCACGATGACACGACCAAAAGATTGATGTCTTCTTCCAAGTGCAGGAGTGTCAAAGTAATAAATAACCCAGCAAGACCAGGGTCGAACCACATGGAGGTTAACTATATAAATTAACAACAACAACAACAACAATAATGATAGTAATAGTAATACTAGTCATAATAATAGTAATAGTAATAATAATAATGATAGTAATAATAAAGAGGACTTTGAGATGTAAGATTAATGTGATGATTAAATAATGATAAAAACAAATGTCACGGTTAGAGGATCCACTAATGGTACTTCAAACAAGTATAATATAAACTCTTATTACTCAACTGGAAACCACACACAAAGGAGGTTCCAATCAGATTATAAACTGTTAACATGGTTACATTAATTATCTTATTCTAGTAATGCCAATACTTGTAAATATTATCAGGTATTCATGGTGATAGCTTATGTTAACAACAAATCAAGTTCCTTTCATAGCACAGGTATAGGTTATACCATACGATTGGGCTATGAAAGTGTCAAGCATTTGTTGTACCAAGGGTTGTTCAATACAAATCTAGATTAACCATTTAACAAGCAAGGTATTAAGAGCGAGCAAAATAATAAATATAAAACATGTTAGTATCAAGCATTAAAGTCCATGTTGAGTTTATATTATACTTATTGTTACACCATTAGTGTAACCTTTTTACCTTGACATAATAGATTTAGCTAAACATAATGAAAGAAAGAAACATAAATAAACAAGATAAGAACATATTTATATAAGTAAAGGAAATGAAATGAAAAGCATAAACAAAAGATTAATATAATATAAAATAAAACTTAAACATTACAAAATACAAAGAAAAAGAGCTAGAGCATGATCTTGATCTGAACACCAAGATTCCTAAATGCATGGCAAATGCCTCCTTTTATAGGCCAAAATTTGGAGCTATTGATTTAATGAATAATTGTTGAGTGGGTGGCCAACTCTTGACTTGGTGAAAATCCTCATCTTCTTGTCTAAATAAAACATCATTGCTAACATCAGAACTTAAACCACCTGTACTCATGAAAGTTCTAGGAAATTGTCTTATATTTCCAGGAAAAAACAATTGAGGTCATTTGGACTTCTAGAACTCGAGATATGGGCTGAACACTGAACAGTGTCTGGGCTGCAGGACAGATTCGAACTTCTCTGTTGTTGCTATAATTTGGACTTGAAAACAACCTTTTTAAATGTTGGACTCCATATAAAAGTTGTAGGCCTATGTCTTACCGAATCTGTCCAAAACATTGAGGTCATTTGGACATCTATAACTCGAGATATGACCCAATTACCGAACAGGGTTCTAGTTTAGACTGCAACAACATCTTTTTTTTAAGTTTGTCCATCCTTTTGTTCTTTCAATTTCAATGCTTAAACTCATCAATCAATCCTTTCGTTTATGTGATACGCCTGCATTTAAGATGAACATTTATCATAAATTAAATGTATCTTATATTATTAGGTATGTTATTATAAAACATGCTTTAGTTAAGGAGTTATTGATACTTCAAGTGCAAAATCATGATATAAAACCTTGATAAAAATACACTTTTAAGTACTAATCACATGACTTGCATGAGATCATACAAATCTACCCCTTTGATAACCCTTATTTTGGCTTCAAATACTGTCATCTTATCTTGATCACTATCATTAGATGATTTTGTCTTTTGAGATTCATTATGAATGCATCTATAGCTACAAGGGTTAATGCTGGTATTGTTGTTTGCATAAATACGGCATCATACTAGGGTTGCTGATCCTATTCGCCCATCTTTTCCTCTAGCTAAATTGTTGCTTGAGTCTAAGTAAAAGTGATGGGTTGATTAGATAGGCCTTCATCAGAGGTATTTTTAAGTGTTTACTCGAGCAAACTAGTGATGTGAGCCATGTTAACATTCAGGGAATCTAACTCTTCTTAGAAATAGGCATTTTATTGAGCATAGTCACTAGGCTAAACTAGTGACCAGGCCGGGCAGTAGGCACGCATGAACTGATTCACTCGTGCATGCACAAACTCATGAATTATATTTGCATTGAATAGTAAAAGGTGAATTAAAATTGAATATGCATAGTGAGAAGGAGGGAAATGAAGAATTTATCTAGTCTGACCCAGAGTGTTATAGCTCAACTAGTCAGGGTTTGCTCTCTAGAGTTTACTAGTTCAAGTCCCACAAACCTTAGGGTCACTGCAAGCTTACATAGTTGTTAACTTCAAGACCCGTGGGATTAGTCAAGGTACGCACAAGCTGGCACGAACGCCCACGTTAAAAAAAAAAAAAAGAACTTACCTGGTCTGCAAATGAAATTGAAGACAATGACGATGAAGACGTGAGGTTGTTAATCGAAAGGACACTTTCTCCTATGCTTCTTCCAATTTGCACTTTCTTCCCCTGTTCTCTCTCCATCCTCTGGTCTCTCAATTCTCATTTCTATGTAGTTTATGTCTTCTTTTTTTCTTTCTGTCTTTGTTCTATTTTTTCGCTCCGTGTGTTTTCGTCTCCTACCCTCTTAGTGTTGTTTTTGTTCATCCTCTGCTTTTTCATCCTTCTTGTTTCTATGCCGGTTTTTTCGTTCTATTTTCTTTTGTCTTTGCCTTTCTGTGTTTTTCTCTACTCGTTCATCTTTTTTTCTTCTTATTTTTCTGTTTGTTCTTTCCCTGGCTTTTATAAAGCCAAAGAATGTCCCATGTTCGTTCCCAGGATAATGATCCTGAGAGTGAGGCACGTTCATCCCTGCATGCTTAGGGAAAAACTGGGGACTTGCAGGACTGTTTGTAACGCATCGTATGAGCGAGGGATACTGGGTAGAGATGTGAACACTGATTTGGAAAAGGTTTGTTGCGATTTTATTACTGAGTCAATCTACTCTAGGATGAAGAAAGAAGATGATGAATAATGTTTTAAATGACGTTGTTTTATCATGAAAATGGCTATTTTCAATTTGCCTTCTGAACTTCTGACATTTATCAATTAGGGCCCTATTTATGGAAAACTTTTATAAAAAAATTTCTCTTTGATCAATTGCAATTGGACCCCTAGATTTTGATGTCATTTACAAAATAGTTCTTGGTTTTCAATTTAATCTATTTAGTCCTTAATTGACTCTTCAACTTTTAATTCTTTCAAAATTACCCTTGGAAAAATCAATTACCCCATTATAGTATATTAGCAAATGACTTTCACTGAGAGATGTTGAAATCGAGAAATTAGTCATATGAAAGGCGACTTACCTTGAAATGATCTAATTATTCCAAACAATCTACTCGTTAGTGAAAAATACAAACATTTTTTAAAAGTAGTCTAATTGCATGTAAAGTGTAGTGGCTGGGGAAGGGGTTCTTAAGGGAAAAAAACAAAGAAAACTATCCTAACAAGAGGAGGAGAGAGGCTGAAGGAATTCCTAGTGTTGCAAGGAAGATCAAAGAGTGGTTGGTGGTGGCAACGGTAGCCGAAGTGCGGCGGTGGAGCTAGCTAAATTGGTGCTTGAGAGGGGGGAAAGGAAAAACAATTAGGTGGAGTTGTTTTTTCTCAACTTCAGTTTTTGATTTCTCCTCTCTCAATCCATGAGGTTCAAATCTATTTGGAGGGGATAGAAAAGGGACATTTGGTCTTCATTTGTGCTAAATCTTAGCCCTTGGACCAACCCGGAAGGATCCCAACTGTTTGTTCAATATAGGCATCATGACCTGAAAAAGCTGGTTGCTAAAGGTTGGTCGGGTTGGCCACTTTAGGCCTGCACTAAGGCCTTTATGGTGTTTATCAGTTTGAAGGGACCACATCGGGTTGTAAAGAAATGTCAAGTGATCATTTTGGTTCAGGTGTTGTCAAATTTGGTGAATATATAAAGCATTAAATGCCTTTGAAAAGTAGCCACCCAAACAACTTTTTCGGGGCAAAAAGAAGAAGACAGTAAACAGTAACTAGACGACGAATTATCTGGTTCTTTATTTTCAAAATGGTGCCGTTTTATCCTTATATTGTGGATTTTGGCCAAAGTTTAATTTAGCCCTTTCACTTTTGATTTCCTTCAATTTCATCCCTAATTGACTCTAAACTTTGATTTAATGTAATTTTGCCCCTGCTGAATTTCAAAATCAGCCATTAATTTCAATGCTTTTTTCAGTTTCGTTCTTAGTCTTGGATTTATGCAATTTGACCCTCAATTGACCATTAAACTTTCAATTTTCTTCAATTTCACTCATGATTTCAATCAAATAGGTCCTTATAGTTCGATGTCTCTTGTAAAATGGTCCTTAGCTATGAATTTCTCCAATTTAGCCCTTAATTGACCTAAAAACTTTGATTGTCTTGCAAGTTTGCTGTTGATTTCAATCAATTGACTTGGTAAAAATTAAATTTGGTCTCTTAAAATTTCAATTTTCTTAATTAAGCCTAAATTGGGCTCCCAAACTTAATTTTTCACCAATTAAGCCTTTAATAAAATTAATTTGACCCATTTAAAGTATAATTACGTCTTTGACCTAATTAAATTCTTCAATTGGACCCAAATTAATTTTTAAACATAATCAAACTTTACTTTGGCCCATGATTAAATTAAATTGGCCTATTAAATATTTAATTATATTCTTGAACTTAATTTTTATGCAGATTCATCCAATAATCATTTAATTTGACCTTAAATTTGCATTATTTCTCCAGTCTTGGGTATAATGGAGTACAATTAGGCCTCAAATTTCATCCAAAATTGTGATTTGATTCTTCTATATGTTTGAAATGCTCCTCAGTCTGCTTTCTTTACATTGCTAGCCTCTATTTTATTTTTTTAATTTTATTTTGGATGAAAAAAAAAAGGTGAAATTAGGGAATAACCCAGAAATGGATTATGATAGTGGCCATGCGTTCATCCTTCTCTCTCAATTGCTGGTTTAGGAAAGCCTTCATCTTTTCTTCTTCAAATAGTTGATTTTCTAAGAATTTTTGTTAACTCTTACTATTATTTAACAAAATTCTCAGCTTATGCAACTTATATTGCAATTGTTGTTCGTTGTTAACACTTTTCTCTTGGGTTCTCTAGTGAAAGATGATTCTGCTAAGCTAACTACCATTTGGCTTTATATTCCCATACTTCTAAGTACCTTGAATAATCCAAAACTTCTTCATACTAAATAATATGGGCTGACTGAGGATTCCTCTTCTTGTTCACCTCTATACTCTATGGACTAATACAAGCCGACATCAATCATGTCTAATGATTCTATCTCATCTAAGGAATTAGAATCCTTAAACAACCTGGCATACTGACTAAACCCCAAGTTCTTGTCACATGTTAAATGCCTTCCAATTAACTGGCGACTAGTGGGGGTCAGTAACTAATGTAACTAGTTAAACCAATCAATAAGACCCATGATTTATCTCTACAACTCATAAGATAAGATGAATTATATACCCAAGAGGCTTTCCACCTAAAGTTACTCTAAAAGAGTGGTTGGTATTTTTCTACCTATGCCTTCCCATCTAAGCATTTCCAATCTTCACTCAAAATCAGTTTTAAGGGCTTTATATTGAACCATAAAAAATTATTGAAAACCTCTCTAGGGGTTTCCAAGTGATTGACTTTCTATATAAATAAAATAGGAATACAACACTACATTGCTTCCTTTCCATACACCCTACAGTGATTTATCGACAAGAAAGTCTCAGCCAAGATAGCTAAAGAAGGGTAACTCTTTGTCCATTCATATTCAACAAAGGCATTGGTGGCTTCGACATTAATGATCCCAGTAGCTTATGAAGTAAACAAGACCAATCCAAAGATAGCAAAAGTAATTGTCTGGTATCTCTCTTCTCTTAGCTTTCCCTTATCTTTATCTGTCTTTAGTGTAGTCTTTGCCAATAATCCCCTATTGGTTATATTGATCAACTTGGTCTAGGCGCAACAATTTGGCAACCCCGGTCACTGTGTCTCTGATCCTCGGTCTGAAGTACACTTTATGAGGGTCATTTGGGAAATTCAGGATTTGAGCATATTCCTCAATGATGGGGTCATCTTAACATCCCTAAAGGTGAAATATTTATAACTCGTATACTAGAAATGCATTAAGGCCTTGATTGCAAAAATATATACTAGGAGCCTAACCAGATAAGCAGTTCTCCCATACCTTTTCTTGAATAGGGTCTTATCCAGATATCCCAAGACTGACACAAGCTTCTTTATATTATCCATAGAATAATTTTCTTTGGTTATGTGTGGTAATTCCCTGACCTTGGTCCTTAGGCAATCAATTAATTATATTATCTTAGATTTTTTCCCATACTCAGAAAAAGTTATTGAAGTCATGGTCTTGGCTCAGAAAATCCTATAGAGTTCAAGATTTTGATCAGGTTTGCCTTGATGCAAAATGAATTGTTAGGATATCAATATCTTAAGGGAAGGTTTTAATCCACTATATAAGGGGTAGGCTTACTACGTGGTCTAAAAAAGATCTATAATCTGCTTAGTGATCACTTTTCATGAAGGCAGTATGAGAGTTTACAAAGAATTGTTACGGCATAGTGTGACCATCATTATTGAGTAAACACTTAGCTCATAGTCAGATGTTTCACGAATCTGAGTCTCAACTGAAAGTCATAAGATAGACTGTTACCCCCTACCTAACCTGGAATTTGATTTATTTGAAAATTAAAATGCATAAGGCATTAATCCATACCCAATGTACTTATGTCTTAGCAATATTTAAAAAATGCATGAGCAATATGTAAAAATATAAGCTAAAGTTAAATTATATAGACCTAGAAAAATAAACACGCAGACAATCAAACAAACAAAGCTTAGTACAACCAGACAAGTCCCTAGCAAAGTTGTAATCCTATTATGACATGCACGATGTTGAATGGCGAAGCTACCTTCTAGAATGGAAGGGGTTTTGGGTCATTAGAAAACCAATGGTCTGCAAGAACCTAAGTAAGGGGACTAGTTATACAAGGAAAATATGCATAACCCCTAATGCACCATACCTAAGGCAAGTTACATCGTTGATTGATTGTTAATCTAAGACATGTTTCTATTTGTTGGTTTCATCTAAGATTTAAGGAAGGTGTCCCTTCGTGGAGAAATCTCTACCTTATTGAGTTAAATCCAAATTGTTCTAAGGCCAAAATTTTCGCATTATATATACATATATATATAAGAATACACTTTATAATGTAATTTTATATTCCCAAATTAATTGTTATGGGATTTTTGGTATTATGGCTAAATCGTAATGAATAATTTATAAACTAATTATGATATTCATTTTGCATAATATAATGCAATTTTGTTTTTTTAGAAAATATGCATGAAAAACCTTTAGAATATGGTTGTATGCACAAAAACAAAACATGTTTTTTGTGATTTTGAAATTAGGAAATTTTTTTAGATTTTTTCAAAGTTTCGGAGAAAACTATATATTTTTAATATCGAGTCTGTATCTTACAGTGCAACTCTACAACCAAATATTAAATGAAATCCTTGAAGAAAGTATTTTTCTTCTAAGAACTTTTTTTAACTCAAAATTTATTAATAAAATATAACTAAATATTAAATATAAAAATATATCTTTATTAATAATAAATATGTTTTATATGAACAAAATTAATATTACATGCAATCAACCGATTTTCTACCTGATATATACAATAATATCATCTACTTCTATTACTTTTGTGATCAAAATAATGATAAGGTAATTAACTCCCCGTTAGATGGATTTTGATTTTATCTTAAATTTTTTTTATGTGAGAGTAACATATAAAATACTTGTACTTTATTAAAAAAAATTATTTAAATACCTTTATTAATTTTTTATTTGATTACTTGAACTAAAAACATTTGATCAACTAAGTACTTTTATAAGCTTGTTTTACAAGTTTAAATACCTAACATCTTAATTATCTTCAAAAACAAGTGGGTATATCCAAAATAACCATGGTTTTGTCTTTTTCAACATTTTTACTTTTCCATCAATCAATAAATTGATTAAAACTAAAATAAAAAAGAAAACAAAAAATAAATAAATGATTAATTAATTAGGTGAGTGTATATTTTTCTTTCTCCTTTGTTAAAGTTTAATTTAGGTAACTATAGAATCTTTTAGAAAAAAACCTAACTAATAAGTGAAATAAATATTAACTCACCTGATTAATTAATTATTTATCTTTATTAAATTTCTTTTTAAGTTTTTTTTTTTTAAAAAAAAACATCAATATATACACTCAAATAGGAAAAAACAAAACCCAAAAAACAAATCACTGTGCACCCCCATTTAATTTTATTCCATGCTAGCTCATCTACTTTAACTATGCACTAACCTTCCAGTCCATCTTTCTAACGAAACTATTAGCTCGAACTTATGCTACAGGGTAAAAAGAATTATTTGTGATAAAAGTGGAAAAAAGAAACCTAACCTGGAAATAAAAAAAAGATAAAATAAAATTTGAAATTAATAAAAAAAAATCAATTAGAATTATTTGTAGTAAAATAAAAAAACTAATCCCACCATAACACTATGAGATTGAATCCGTCAATATGAGATTCAGACTTTGTTAGTAAATTGTTTACTGACTAAATTACTAACAGAAAGTGTCAGTTGGCATGTCTTTTGTCGATAATTTCTCATTTCATCGCTAAGACTGTCGGGAAAAAAATTCACCGATGGTTTTACAAACGGAACATGCACGTAAAAAAAAAAATTCTGGTTGGAAATATTCTATCGGTGATAGTGGCATGTGAAGTAAATATTTTTCAATTCTTGGTGAAATACCGACGGAATTAATTTTTCTGTGAAGACATCGGTGATTATGGCATTTGCAGTAAATATTTATCAACTCGGTGAAATACTGATGGAATGTTTTCGTTTGTGAAAACATCGATGATTGTGGCATTTCCAGTAAATATTTTTTAACTCTCCGACAGAAACATTCCATCTGGACATCTATTGGTAATGTTTTTTTTTTAAAAAAAAAATATTTAGAATAAATAATATAAAATTATATAAATTAATAGTAAGAAAAACCAATTATGCTAATAAAATTATATTAAACATCAAAAATATAAAATAAAGTTAAATAATACTCATCCAAATATTCATAACAAATTTAATGTGTTTCCAAAAAAAACTAAACTAGAACAATGGTGAAGCAGAAGGAGGAGGAGGAGGAGGTGAAGGCTGGTCGTTCCTGGAACGAAATGGCCAAAAAAAAGGTGCACATGTATCATCAACCATCTTTGATCTAATGTCTATGACCATTTGGTGGAGTTGTTGATAATCCACCGAGAGTTGAGTGTATTGTTGTTTCAAGGCCATGAACTCCTTAGATTGGGGTGCTCGATATTGATTGGGAGCTCCAGACGGTTGAGACACTATGGGTCGCCCGCAAGTTCTCGGTCGTCGTGTTGGAGAGCCCGTACACCTGATTTTATCGAGTCCACTAGACGATCCTACCTCCATTCACAAATTCGGATAGAAATCCAGATGGGTCAAAGGATCGTCTTCATATCTCTCCCTCAACCGACTATTATAGGTCTCCTGAAAATAAAAAGAGAAATCATCATATTCAATTCAATAAAAATAATAACTTATGAAATAAAATGGTTCAACGAACAGACCACAAAGTGTTGAGCATGGTTGTCAACGAACTGTTGCACCCTCTTTTAGCAGTCTTCACTCCATACGTGCGTCTCTACAAACAGCTCCATTGGGCTCAACTCACATCCAAGAGACGTAGCCTGTAATAAATAAAATTAATTATTTAACAACAATTAATTAATGATATAATTCATTTAAATTAATCTTATCATCCGTTTTGCATGTGCAGCAAACGGAACAGAGATGCCATTGTGTGTTGTCATTGAACCATGAATTTGTCAGTTCTGGTTGCCAGCACCGGACTATGAGCGTCGTGTGAACCGCTCAGACGTCACATGCTCAATATATTGCGGCCATATATCTCCCGGGATGTATAGTAATTTGAAATCCCTCCAAATCGCCATGTCGTTTCAGCCTTGGAAATCGTTATCTCTCGCGTTTGTTTTTTGTCTTTTTTTGTGCTTCATACCAAAAATCATACAACCTACTTCCATAGTGACAAATTAGATTTTAAAACATAATTTGTTTTAAATAAATATCATATTATTTTTTATGTTACCTAGTTATCGCGTGAATTTCCCACACCCTCCTCTACATTGTCAAGCGTGTTGTCCCACTTGAATTTGTGTTGTGTATAAATAATTTATATAAAATAAAAATAATAATTTATTCACAATTATAATAATAATTTATTAAAAATAAGCTGAAATTAGAAATTAACACCAATCTCAAATTTGTCAAACCATGTATCAATATAAGGTCTCCATTCACTATGTTTGGAAACCAAACTCCATTGAAATAATAAAATCTCTATCGATGATTTAAACACCAATGATATTACTCGGGCGGCCTCAATGTTTGTGAACCTGAAAATAAATTAAATTAATGAAATATTGATTAGTTGTTCATAAATTATGTTATAATTAAAAAAAAACTAAAATCAAAACAAACTTACATGTTTTGATTCTAATGTGCCTCGTACTTATGGGTGAATTGATTCTACTATGAAGACACACCACCTATGCGTTGTGAAACCGTGCTGAAAGATGCAGCATCGCAAGTCGCCACAACTGCCTCTTGTTGATCGGCACCTAAGAACATGCATCCTCACTATTAGAAGAACTAAATGCGACCATATATGAGCAACGAGCTGTTGATTTCATTCTACGCATCTACATAATTTTATATGAATAATTACATAATTATATTTTATTCGTAAAAAAAAATTGGTAGCACCTCCCCTATACTGGAGACTACCCAAAGTTTTCAAACCTGCAAATATTGACAATAGCCACAACCAATTGACCCAATTCAAAAATCTTATATATAACCTAACATCTATACAAATAACAATTAAAATTAATGAAAATAATTAAACACATATCATGCAATAATAGAGTAAAATTGACATAAAATAATTAAATTCATTCCTATTTATTCAATTGCTAGTTACAAGGTAAATTCAACAATAACAATTAAAATTCAACAAAGTATTCAATTATTATGGCTCTTGAAAACTGAAAGCAAATGTGAATTTTTTAAGAGTATCTTTAAAATCTGTCATGCTTTGAGCAAATTGAGTGTTGATTGTCTCTTGCTTTTCAATAAATGCATGCAATATTTCCTTAAGATTTCTTCTAGGAGGAGGAGCATAACCAGGTGCATATACATGAGAATTTTGAAAATTATGGTGTGCTTGAAATAATGGCTTTGAAGTTTATGCATTATTGTTATCACTCTTTCAATTGAAATTTGGGTGATTTCTCCAACCAGGGTTGTATGTTTTCGAGTATGGGTTATGATTGGGCCTTTGAAAACTGTTTAAAGTATAAGTTATGATTGGGCCTTTGAAAACTGTTTAAAGTATGAGTTTGTTCATGGAGGCATTCCTAGAAAGAAGGCAAAATTGAGCAATCATTGGTTTCAAAGATTTGACACACAATATTTTGAACATATGCAAACTTTTTTAGTGCCTATCTCTAGGTGTTAATCCCTAAGAAATTGTATGTCAAATCTGTGAAACTAATGAACATGCAACCAATGATTGTCCAACTTTGCCTTCTTTCAAGGAATGCCTCCATGAACAATTCCATGTTTTAAACAGTTTCCAAAGGTGTAATCATAACCTATACTCACAAATATACAACCCTAGTTGGAGAAATCACCCAAATTTCAGTTGAAAGAGTGATAACAATAATACACAAACTTCACAACCACCGTTTTAAGCACACCATAATTTCCAAAATTCTTATGGATATGCACCTCCTTATGCTCCATCTCCTAGAAGAAACTTGAGGAAACATTGCATGCATTCATTAAAAAGTAAGAGACAATCAACACTCAACTTGCTCAAAGCATGACAAATTTTAAAGATGCTCTTACAAAATTCACATCTGCTCTCAGTTTTCAAGAGAAAGGTAAGTTTCCATCTCAACCACAACAAAATTCAAAGGGGCAATACAATGCAAATGCAAGTAGTTTCGAAAGCCAACACATGGATCAAGTCAAATCAGTCAGCACTCTTCGCAGTGGTAAGGTTATTGAAAAACCCACTCTTGAACCTTGTGAGAAAGATGATGAGTTAATCTCTGAAGGTAAGGAAGAAGTTGAATCTGAACATTGCAAACAAAATGTTGATTCCCCGCTAGCACTTCCATTTCCTAATGTCATGACCAAACAAGAAGAAATAGAGGATGAGAAAGGCACCGAAAATGTTGTCGCGGATCATTTATCAAAATTGACAATAGATTCAAAATCCAACATCACACCAATCGATTATTACTTTCCTGATGAATCTGTACTTTCTCTTAGTTCAATGCCTTGGTTTGCTAAAAATATCAATTTTCTTGATTTAGGATTTTTGCCAGCTCATTTGGATAACCAAGACAAAAAAAAGTTTTTGAGCGATGTGCAAAACTTTTATTGGGATGACCCTTATTCAAATATTATCCTGATCAAATATTTCAAAGATGCATTCCCGACAATGAGGTAAGTAATGTAATTAAAATTTTTCACTCTAAGACATGTGGGGGTCATTTCTCATCAAGAAAGATGACTGCAAAAATCTTACAAAGTGCATTTTACTGGCCCACCATATTCAAGGACTCACATGAAAATTGTCAAAAGGTGGGATTTATTTCAAAACATAAAAAGTCTTTAGATAATCTTCTATTGACTCTTAAGTCTCATCATAGTGGAGATGTGCATTGTGCAATTCATGATTTATGGCCCTATTTTCATAAAGAACATGCTCATCATAGTCTTGAGAATATGACTAAAAAAAGACCTTGTTTGCTAGTTTTTAAGAAAACTAGATGAAAAGCCTATCCCCGACTTATAGAGGGCGTTTAAGTCATTCTTGGATGTAAAACCAAAGGAAAATATAAGCCACAATAAAAAACTACTTGTACATTCACATGTTTTTTAAAGAAAAAAAGGGGGAAGAAAGAGAGAAAGACTCCACCTGGCTTCCATTTAGGTGATATGATTGCATTTTCTTTTTCTCATCTATAAAACCTTCTTCTTCTTCCCTTCATTTCTACTCAACCCATACATTCTACAAGTATAGACAGGTCTTGAAATGGCAGGATCCTTAGCTTTTAAAATAAAAAATATTTATGTTTTTTATGGATCCAGTCCTAAGAAAGAAAGGAGTTTATAGAATCCGCAAATCATCTTGGTCAGATACTAGCTAAGAGAAAGATTCATTTAGTATATAGGGGAGGCAACCTTGGGTCAATGAGGAGTGTGGCAACAGATGCATTTTTAGAAGGCAATCAAGTTGGGGGTTGTCCTCAAAGCTTTAGCAAAAGGGGACATCATTGGAAAAATAATTGGAGAGGAACTATAGGTCTTCATAATGTCTGATCGAATGAATGCAATATTTAACCATGTTGATGCCTTCATTGCCTTACCAGGTGGTCTGGGCACATTGGAAGAGATCTTTCATATTTTCTCTTGGGCCCAACTGCACATTCACCATAAACCTATAGGTTTGCTAAATGTTAATGGTTTTTATGATAATTTATTGTCTTTTCTTGATCAAGCTGTGGAATAGGAATTTCTAACATCTTCGGTATGACAAATCATAATCTCTGCTGCTATTGCTAAACAATTGATTGACCAACTATAATCTTTCATCCCTGTAATTGATCACTCCATGAGTCGTGTAAATTGATCAACTAAAGAAAGTAGCAAAAAACTTAGATTGGATTTGAGCCTTCATTTGTGAAACCTTGTGTCTTTTGGTTTTATTAATAGCATATTATTTTGTTTGTTATTTCTATATTTATTTAAGTGTGTATTAGGATTGTTGCTACCCATTTTTTGACCCATGTTTTTTATATATTTTCAAAAAATTCCAAAAATAGAGAAAAACAAAGAAAATCCAAAAAAAATATGTTTTTTAATATATTTTCGTCATTTTAGCATTTTCAGCGTCGTCTAAAAAAAAAGAATTTAAATTTTTTTAAAAAAAAGATTTTCAAACGTGTTCAACTTTTCACGCGTCATTTTTAAAATCATTGATTTTCCTCGTTGAGTCGACGTTGATATTGCTCGTTTTCAAAAAATACAAAAAAATAAGAAAAATCAAAATTTACAAAAAGAAAGAAGTTGAGGGACCAAGTTGAAAAACTTGGCAACTTTTTTTGCCTATAAATACTGGTTTCCAACACTTGCAAAAGGAGGAGGGGGGTTAATTTTGGAAATACAAAAAATACAAAAAAATCTCTAACCCTAAGCTTTTCTTTTTTAAAAGGGTGCAGCCCCCCCTCCCTTTTTTTCTGAAAAAAACCGCCGCCCCCATCTTTTCTTCATCGGAGCCCCACATTTGAACCAGGCCGGTCCAACCATCTCCTTCTCCCTTTCAAACCAAAAACCAGCAGCCGTCTCCCTCCCGCTGGCCATTTTGTTTCCTCCCGGCCACCTCACTCTCTCGTCTCTCAGCTGATCCCTCCTTCCCTTTTTCCTACAAACACAACCGAACCAGCCCCCTCCCCCCGGATTTGAATTTTTTTTGCTACCACAGCCACCCCCTGATTTTTCAACTCTCCATCATCTCCCCTGCACCACAAAGCAGCCCCATTCCCACACAAAACCAACTAGCTCAATCCCAGCCGGCCCCTGCCTCTCCTGGCCGCTCACGGAGCCGTCCCCACCGGCCACAGACCACCCAACAGCAACCCTTTCTCAGCCTCTACCACCGATTTGTTTTTCATTCCCTCAGCACCGTCCACCGACAGTAACGGAGAAGCAGCTCCACAGAACCGGAGATCCACCACCAGCTTAGGGGACGCCGTCCTCACCGTCCCAGCAGGAGTCCCTTTCAGAGGCTTCCCCCATCGGAGAACCCAGCTCGCCGGACCGCATCGAAGCCTCCACCAGCAGCCCTTCGGTCACACCGCCGAGTGCCTGAAACAGAGAAGGGTGGGCAAGCAAAAGACCAGAACAGATCGGCAGAGAAAAAATTAAAATCGATGAAGAAGACCCAAAAACAGATCTGAAAAACTAAGAAAAAATTAAAATCAACTGCTTTGTTTGCGTTTTTTGTGCGTTTGCAGGTGACGGTGGGTGTCACCACCGGAAGGGAAGAGAAGAGGAGGAGAAAACAAGGCAGATCCGCCTGTTTCCGGCATGGTCGGCGGCGCGTGGAACCACGCGCCGCCAGTGGCGGTGGGCGTGAGTTCCACGCGCCGCCACTGTTCCTGGTGTCCATGGCTTCACAGAAACGTTCCCAGCAAATTCCTGGAGTTTTTGAATGGTTGTTTTGTAATTTTAGAATTTGTTTAATGTAATTTTTTTGTTTAATGTAATTTTTGTTTAGTTTTGAGTTTTTGTAATTTGTATTTTGTAAATATCCAAGGAAGAAAAAGAAGAAAAGAAACAAAAAATATAGTAAAGTGAATGTGGGTGTTTGTATTTTGTTTTATTTATTTGTTATATATTTTTAATGATAAAATTGCAAAATATTAAAGAAGAATTTAATATTTTGATTGGATCACGGTTAAGAATTATTAACTTATACGTAAGTGATATTTCTAATTCCGATGAAAAGACAATTTTAAAACTTCTTTAACACATCAAATTCGCGAAGCAGCTTACCTCAGGTAGGGTGCGTTAGGGGTGCTAATACCTTCCCTAACCACAACCAGTCCCTTACCCGCGAATCTCTAACGAGACCAGTACATCCGGTTTCCTAGTAGCTCACAATCAATTACTAGGTGGCGACTCCAACGAACCAAATTCAAGCAAATGCAAAAGACGAGAAAAATTGCCAGCCGATGCCGCGCGCTGATTTTTTTGGGGTGCGACAGAATGGCGACTCCACTGGGAAAGGTATTGTTTCTGACATTATTGGACTAAGCTTTGTGTATTTGATGTGTTTAAGTTTTTTGCATTTTTATCTTTTTGTTAATATTTTTTCCATGCATTTTATAGAATTGTTCATGCATCACCTGTATTTATTTTAAAGCACACACAAGCTTCTAGGTTAGGTGGGGAACTAGCGATCTGCCCTAAGACTATTGGTCAGGGTTCAGATGCGTGAAACACCCAACTCATATCTGAGTGCCTGCTTGGTAATGGTGGGTATACGTGCCTTAACCATTTCTTGCAACACCCCCATATTGTCCTTACGAAGAACGTCACTGGGCAGATATGAGACCCTTTTGAGACCAGATAGAAAACTTACCCATGTTCACATAATAAATAGAACATGTCCTTAGGTTATATGTGCTATTGTTATTTGCATAAGGACAAACCCTTCTTGAAGCATCTTGAACTCAAGACTTGTGGGTGACACATTGGCCTTCACTCCGAAAATTTTCATTGTAGAGTTTGGGCAAAAATCACGATTCTTGCTCCATCATACAAGAGTTACGACCATATTGTCACCTCTCGAAGGGTGAGTTCATCATATAGATTACATGTTTATACATTTGTCATGCATGCACCAGAATGAAAAGTAGGTCCCCTACGAGTCTACAACACCCGACTTTGAATGAAGAAAAACTCTGAAGATGAAGAATATGCTCGTCGTAATTTTTGAAGACATGTGTGACTTGCTTCTAGCTTACTCGAGTAGATACTGAAAAATAACTCTAGGAAAGTTCCTTCCAACCGACCTATCATCTTTGTTCAAAACCCAACAATGACTCAGCCCGAAGAAATTGGGGGCAAAATTTGTCAAGAGCCTCGGTGCAATCATGTATTTTCTGCAAAAAGCTTTGGTGGGAAGGCTGACCGAAGGGAATTACACTACCGGTGCATAATGGAGCCTATTATTGTTATGCAAAAAAAAAAAAAACCTCTGTTTGATCATGCCTGCAAAACTTCTTGATTTTTATTTCAACATGTTCCAATTTTTTGTTGGCAACTTAGCTTAAAATTCCACAACACTTTCCTTGTCAAATCAGCCTTTATTGTTAATAAGATCATGTGCTTATAACATACCTTCATTTTTGTTGTTGTTTCATACAAAGAACATATTGAGCATAACCTTTAAGCATGAAACCATCACAAAGAATCTTTGGGGTGTGTTTCCCTTTCTTTCAAAACTATGCATAATCGCACATGTTCACAAGGATTTTTGGGAATTCAAAGTTTAGTACAGAAACTGAAATCATGTTGATGTTTGTCCAAAACAAACGAGTTCTGGAAATTCAGGTGATTCCTTAGAAAGGTAACTATACACTTAGAAAACCTGAAAAAAAAAAAAAAACACCTTGAAGTGACTCCAAAAGCTGAGTTTTATTTGAATGAATAATGAGAAATCACATTGTATACTCACATGAAAGCAAAGCTTACCGATCCTAAATGCATGAGTTTGAAATGAAGAAAGGCCATCTTTGATAATCTTTTCACGTGGCTAAAATATATCATTTGCATTCCCTTTTTGAGCCTAATGCTTTTCTTGAGATAAATAACCTTGGCTAGGATCACACCCCATACTGGGGGCAAGTGCGATGACATAGAAAAAACCTTAATGATTGAAAATGCCCAAGCAACACTAGGGGGCATAAAAGAAAATTCTCAATCATCAAAGGTGCCCGAACAAATCTAGAGGGGCATGAAGAAAAAATCCAAAGGATCAAGAGTTTTGAGCATAAAAAAAAAAAACAATATAATGATGCTCAAAACCATATGAAGAAAACAAAAACAAAAGGAACAAGCCCAAGCCCAACACTAGGGGGCACGAAAGACAATTTTTGAAAGACAGTCAAAAGATAAAAGGTCAAGAAACAAGCACAAGCGATCCTTAGTCTCCAAATCCCTTAAACACTTTTTGAGCTTGTAAATATCCTTTTTCTTCATAACCAAGAACCCAAGCCTACATTACGAGCCTAATCAAGCCCGTTCTGATCAAAGGCAAGCAATCTGGATCGGTAGGCAATGCTTTCTCATGTGAACCAAATCATTGTTCATGCAAATAAAATAAATGCTTTGAACCTCGGTTCTCAATAACCCTCAAATTGAAATGTAAACCTTTTTTGACAAACCAGATGTCACTTCATATTTCTTTACCAAAAGCCAAAACAAAAAAAAAAAAGTTTTCATCACTTCTGAAAGCCTCTCCATAGGAATCACTTGAATTTTTTAGAATGAGTTTGCTTTGAATCGATGTCAAAATAATTTCTGTGCCTGGAATCATCTAACCTCAACAAAAAAAAAACAAAAAACAAAAAAAATATTTGCACATATTTTTTAATTGTTACAGGAAAATCCTTAATGAGGTCCAGCAAGATGGTGGAAAAAGAAAGAAACATTGTGGTGATGATAATAAAGAATCGGTTTTGATCATGGAATAAAAGGACGATGGGATGAACCCTACAATTAGGAAAATCCCAAAGAAATAAATAGATCAACCTTGCAATCGGGGAACCTCGAGTTTTCAACCCTTGTAGTCAGGAAACACCGAGTTTTCAAACCCTATGATCGGGGATTATCAGGAAGCACCAGGTTTTCCAGCCCATCTTCTGTCATCCCCTCAGGACTTCGCTAGGTCAGTCCTATTTTTCACACTTGTCATATCACATCTTCCATGTGGGTTGGTCACCCATGACAATGAAACCGCGCTTTTCACATTTTTTCCATCCGGGTAGGTCACCCATGTCAATGAGACCGCCCTTCATCATATTTTTTCCATCTGGGTAGGTCACCCATTACAATGAGACCACACTTCATATTTTTTCCATTTTTGGGTAGGTCACCCATTATAATGAGACCGCACTTCACATTCTTTCTATTTTGGGTAGGTCGCCCATCACAACGAGACCACTTCATCATATTTTGTCCATCTAGGTAGGTCACCCATTACAATGAGACCACACTTCATATTTTTTCCCCCTGGGTAGGTCACCCATAAGAATGAGACCACTCTTCCTCTTTTCCATCTGGGTAGGTCACCCATCACAATGAGACCACCATTTTTTTCCCTAGGTAGGTCACCCATTATAATGAGACCACTTTTTACACATTCTTTTGTTCTAGTTGAATGAGGTCGCCAGATGGGATCTCATGTAGCTTTGGTTAAAGGGAATCGCCAGATGGGGTTTCAGGTTGACCGAGCTACACACATTGCTTGGTTATGGTTAAAGGGGATCGGCGAAGGGATCTCAGTTTAACCTAATTGGAAAGGATTTTGGTTCTGGTTGAAGGGGATCGGCGAAGGGATCTCAGTTCAATCTAACCACACAGACCTTGGTTATGGTTAAAGGGGACCGGCGAAGGAATCTCAGTTTAACCTAATTGGAAAGGATCTTGGTTCTGGTTGAAGGGGATCGACGAAGGGATCTCAGTTCAGTCTAACTACACATTCCTTGGTTATGGTTAAAGGGGATCGACAAAGGGATCTCAGTTTAACCTAATTGGAAAGGATTTTGGTTCTGGTTGAAGGGGATCGACGAAGGGATCTCAGTTCAGTCTAACCACACAGACGGCTCTGGTTAAAGGGAATCACTAGATGGGATTTCAGGTTAACCGAGTTACACACCGATTTTTGTTCTTGTTAGATCGCCAGATGGGATCTCAGGTAAACCCAATAAAAAGGGCAGGTCGCCCGTGAAAATAGACTAGTGTGAGTGTGTGGGCCGGTCGCCCTTGAAAATAGACCAGTGTGAGTGTGTGGGTAGGTCGCCCCTGAAAATAGACCACTTTGAGTATGTGTGGGCAGGTCGCCCGTGAAAACAGACCAGTGTGAGAGTGTGGGTCGGTCGCCCCTTCGCCCGTGAAAATAGACCAGTGTGAGTGTGTGGGTCGGTCGCCCCTGAAAATAGACCACTTTGAGTATGTGTGGGCAGGTCGCCCGTGAAAACAGACCAGTGTGAGAGTGTGGGTCGGTCGCCCTTCGCCCGTGAAAATAGACCAGTGTGAGTGTGTGGGCCGGTCGCCCCTGAAAATAGACCACTTTGAGTATGTGTGGGCAGGTCGCCCGTGAAAATAGACCAGTGTGAGTGTGTGGGCAAGTCGCCCAAGATAATGAAATCATTTTTCTTTCGTTTTCTTTACAAAGCTTACTATGCAAAACATCGAGGATTTTTGCTTCGTAAGCATTGTAAAGAGGGGGCATCTGTTGCTACCCATTTTTTGACCCATGTTTTTTATATATTTTCAAAAAATTCCAAAAATAGAGAAAAACAAAGAAAATCCAAAAAAATATGTTTTTAATATATTTTCGTCATTTTAGCATTTTCAGCGTCGTCTAGAAAAAAAGAATTTAAATTTCTTAAAAAAAAAGATTTTCAAACGCGTTCAACTTTTCACGCGTTATTTTTAAAATCATTGATTTTCCTCGTTGAGTCGACGTTGATATTGCTCGTTTTCAAAAAATACAAAAAAATAAAAAAAATCAAAATTTACAAAAAGAAAGAAGTTGAGGGACCAAGTTGAAAAACTTGGCAACATTTTTTGCCTATAAATACTGGTTTCCAACACTTGCAAAAGGAGGAGGGGGGCTAATTTTGGAAATATAAAAAATACAAAAAAATCTCTAACCCTAAGCTTTTCTTTTTTAAAAGGGTGCAGCCCCCCTCCCTTTTTTTTCTGAAAAAAACCGCCGCCCCCATCTTTTCTTCATCAGAGCCCCACATTTGAACCAGGCCGGTCCAACCATCTCCTTCTCCCTTTCAAACCAAAAACCAGCAGCCGTCTCCCTACCGCTGGCCATTTTGTTTCCTCCCGGCCACCTCACTCTCTCGTCTCTCAGCTGATCCCTCCTTCCTTTTTTCCTACAAACACAACCGAACCAGCCCCCTCCCCCCGGATTTGATTTTTTTTGCTACCACAGCCACCCCCTGATTTTTCAGCTCTCCATCATCTCCCCTGCACCACAAAGCAGCCCCATTCCCACACAAAACCAACCAGCTCAATCCCAGCCGGCCCCTGCCTCTCCTGGCCGCTCACGGAGCCATCCCCACCGGCCACAGACCACCCAACAGCAACCCTTTCTCAGCCTCTGCCACCGATTTGTTTTTCATTCCCTCAGCACCGTCCATCGACAGTAACGGAGAAGCAGCTCCACAGAACCGGAGATCCACCACCAGCTTGGGGGACGCCGTCCTCACCATCCCAGCAGGAGTCCCTTTCACAGGCTTCCCCTATCAGAGAACCCAGCTCGCCGGACCGCATCGAAGCCTCCACCAGCAGCCCTTCGGTCACACCGCCGAGTGCCTGAAACAGAGAAGGGTGGGCAAGCAAAAGACCAGAACAGATCGACGGAGAAGGAAGCAGACCCGAACCAATGAAGAAGACCCAAAAACAGATCTGAAAAACTAAGAAAAAATTAAAATCAACTGCTTTGTTTGCATTTTTTGTGCGTTTGCAGGTGACGGTGGGTGTCACCACCGGAAGGGAAGAGAAGAGGAGGAGAAAACAGGGCAGATCCGCCTGTTTCCGGCATGGTCGGCGGCGCGTGGAACCACGCGCCGCCAGTGGCGGTGGGCGTGAGTTCCACGCGCCGCCACTGTTCCTGGTGTCCATGGCTTCACAGAAACGTTCCCAGCAAATTCCTGGAGTTTTTGAATGGTTGTTTTGTAATTTTAGAATTTGTTTAATGTAATTTTTTGTTTAATGTAATTTTTGTTTAGTTTTGAGTTTTTGTAATTTGTATTTTGTAAATATCCAAGGAAGAAAAAGACAAGAAAAGAAACAAAAGAAAATATAGTAAAAGTGAATGTGGGTGTTTGTATTTTGTTTTATTTATTTGTATATATATTTTTAATGATAAAATTGCAAAAATATTAAAGAAGAATTTAATATTTTGATTGGATCATGGTTAAGAATTATTAACTTATACGTAAGTGATATTTCTAATATCCGATGAAAAGACAAAATTTTAAAACTTCTTTAACACATCAAATTCGCGAAGCAGCTTACCTCAGGTAGGGTGCGTTAGGGGTGCTAATACCTTCCCTAACCACAACCAGTCCCTTACCCGCAAATCTCTGACGAGACCAGTACATTCGGTTTCCTAGTAGCCCGCAATCAATTACTAGGTGGCGACTCCAACGAACCAAATTCAAGCAAATGCAACAGACGAGAAAAATCACCAGCCGATGCCGCGCGCTGATTTTTTTGGGGTGCGACAAGGATTGTAAGTGTTCGTTGTTTCAGGTGATGTCTTCTATACTCTATCTTTCTACCTCAGAACATTGAGGACTCTCATTTTGGTTGGGGGAAAGGGTAGTAGTTGATATTTTCAAAAAAAAAAAAATTAACTTACTGTGTTTTCTATTTCATAAACCATTTGCAAAACTGTTGTTATTGAGATGACATAGTAAAGGAGTTCTTTTGACTCTTGAGACGTATGTTACTAAACATTCTTAATAAGGTCTATCAGAATACTTCTTAAAATATTCAGGTTTACAAACTCTCGCATTGTTATCACTTAATTCTGCTCATATACTTATTTAACAAGTATTCTTAAACCTTTATTTTCACACACACACTTTAACATATGATTGTGGGTTGCACATTGGATTATTACATTATTTATGTTTTTTTTGTTAAAGATAACAACTAAGGGAAAGGGATAGTATATAATTTGTAAAAACAAAAAAACAAAAAGAAAAAAGTGATGATAATAAAAATATAGATAAGTTTGGTTTCGTAGCTTCCCTAACCTAAGCAATTAAGTCCAAAGGGGTGTTTTAGCACCTAATACCCTAAAATCAACTGACTTGAGAACTATTGGCTCAACGCTTGTTACATGGGTTGAGGAGAAAAGCTTAAGGGAATCAAACATTACACTATCTACATATCAGTATCTACAACCCGAGTTACTAAGCTCGTAGGGGTGTTTCATCACCTAATGCCCTAAGACCAACTGGTCTGGGAGTCATTAGCTGAAAGCTTGTTACATGGGTTAAAGATGCATTGTGTTTTAAGTTATATGTATATATATTAAAAAAGAAAAAAGAAAAAAAAAGATAATAATCTCAACCCAAGGAAGTTAGCTTTAAACATTAGAACAAAAATTTTGTTTTCTTCCAAGTAAAGCCTCATAACTATATGTTGATATTTTGAGCACAAAAGAAAGGTTTGTTAATATCTTGTTTAAGAGGTATTAAGTAGATATATGAATTTAATGAGAGTTTGTTTATCTAGATAGATTAATAAAAGTTGAATGATGAATGCCTTGCTTTGTGGAATTTGCAAATTGTTTTTCTATTTTAACGCTTTGATTACTAGGGACTAGTAATAAGCTAGTTTGGGGGGTGTGATTAGTACTTAAAAGTACATTTTTATCAAGGTTTTATATCATCATTTTGCACTTGAAGTATCAATAACTCCTTAACTAAAACATGTTTTATAATAACATATCTAATAATATAAGATACCTTTAATTTATGATAAATATTCATCTTAAATACAGGCCTATCACATAAATAAAAGGATTGATTGGTGAGTTTAAGTACTTAAATTGAAAGGACAAAGAGAGGGCCAAACTTAGAAAAGAAATGTTGGATCAGTCTAAACTGGAACACTGTTTGGTAATTGGGTCATATCTAGAACTGTAGATCTCGGATTTAGGTCTGCTTTTATATGGATGGAAAGATAAGACATATGCCTAAAACTTTCATGTGGAGTCCAAGATTTAAAAAGGCCGTTTTCAAGTCCAAATTAAAGCAACAACGGAGAAGTCCAAATCTGTCCTGCAACCCAGATACTATTCAGTGTTCAGCCTATATCTCAAGTTCTAGAAGTCCAAATGACCTTAATTTTTTCTCCTGGAAAGATAAGACCATGTTTTAGAACTTTCATGAGTACAGTTGGTTCCAATTCTGATGTTAGCAATGCCGTTTTGTTCAGACAAGAAGATAAGGATTTTCACCAAGTCAAGAGTTGGCCACCCACTCAACAATTAGTCATCAAATCAATAGTTTCAAATTTTATCCTATAAAAGGAGGCATTTGCCATGCATTTAGGCATCTTGGTTGTTTAGATCAAGATCATTCTTTTTATTTATTTTTTATATTTTTGTAATGTTTAAGTTTTATTTCATGTTATATTTTTCTTAATCTCTTGTTTATGCTTTTCATTTCCTTTAGTATACTTATGTTTTTATATTGTTTATTTATGTTTATCTTCTTCATTATGTTTAGCTAAGTTTATTAAATCAAGGTGAAAAGGTTTCACTAATAGTGTTAAAATAGGTATAATATAAAATCAACATGGACTTCAATGTTTATAACCAAGAAAGTTTGTTATTAACATGTCTTATCTTTTTATCTTACTAATTCTTAATATCTTGCTTGTTAAATGGTTAATCTAGATTTATATTGTATAACAATTGGTACAGCAAATGCTTGGCATTTTCATAGCCGTATGGTATAACCTACACTTGTGCTATGAAAGGAACTTGATTTGTTGTTAACATAAGTTAGCATCATGAATTCCTGATAATATTTAAAAGTTTGGTGTTACTTAAATAAGATAATTAATATGATCATGTTAAAAATTTAAAATGAACTATTAAGGATAAATCATCCGATTGGAATCTCCTTTGTGTGTGGTTTCTAGTTGATTAATAAAAAGAGTTTATACTATACTTATTTCTAATATTATTAGTGGATCCTCTAACCTTGATATTTGTTTTTACCATTGTTGAATCCTCACATTAATCTTACATATCAAAGTCCTCTTTAACTTATTATTATTATTATTAATAATTTATATAGTTAACCTCCTTGTGGTTCGACCCCGGTCTTGCCAAGTTATTTATTACTTCAACACTCTTGCACGTGGTAGAAGACATCAATCTTTTGGTCGTGTCATACGCATTTAACCTTAGAAAAGACAAAAATAATCTTTGTATTTGGGGATATTTTTGTACTTTCACACATGTATTTTGTATAATTAAAAAGATCATGGAGTGTTTTTGTATTTTCACATTTATTTTTGAATTTTTAAATTAAAAAAGCTATTGTTGCATCTTCAGCACACTCCAGCGAATGAGTGGCGTCTGCGCCATTCAGGCGGCGCATAAGATGCCACCTGAAGGCCAAATTTGGCTTCCTATCATCTCTTTGGATGCACAATTGTGTCCTCTTCTATCGTCTCTTTTATTTTTATTCCTTTGATAGAAGCTATTTTTTTTTTAATTTAGTTCTTTGATTATAATTTCATATATGTTTTATTTTTAATTTTAGTTCTTATTCTCTTAATTTTTTATTTTCTTCTTATTCCTTTTATATTTTTAAATTTAGTCCTTCAATTACAATTTCTCATATATTTTTTTGTTTATTTCGGTCCTTATTTTTTTATTTTTTATTTTTTCCTCAGCTTTTTGTTAAATATTTTTTGGCTTTCAATTTCATCCATCAATCAAAGTTATTTTGGTTTTATTTTTTTTTCAATTTCACCCTTATTCTTTTGATTTGTTTTTTTTCTTTTGTTAAAGCTATTTTTCAATTCAATTTAATCCTCTAATAGAAAATTTTAATTTTCCCTTTAATTAATGTTTTGTTTTCACCCTTATTGTTTTTAGATCCTTTTATGTAATTTATTTTTTTCATGGTTTCATCTTTCAACATTTGATTTGTCACTTATTTGGCTTTGTATGATCTTATCATTTTGCCTTAGTTTTTTATTTATATATTGGTTGTATAATTATCTTCAATTTATTTTATGTGGGTTTATCATAGACTCTTGTCTTAAGTCATAGGTTTTACATGTTATTTTTTAAATAAAGTTTTTTAGTTTAATTTTTTAAGATATTATTTTAATTATTCTATAATTGTTTTTTGTTTTATACAAATAACTTTATTTTTTAAAATAAAAATATTATTTTAAATAATATTGTTGATGTGTTGGGCCTTGCGTTATATTTTTTAAGGTGAGAGTTTATTCAATCAGCTTTATTTGTATTTAGGGTGTGGATTTTATCTTTAATTGATTTAAATAAACAAGTCAATAAACACAATTTTTTTTAATGAATTTGTTTATTTAAATTAATTTTTTATTCAATTAAGTGATAATATAAATAAACACATATATGAAATTGATTGAATAAAAAAAAATATTGTGTAATGCTTCCTATATTTGAGATATTATCTAAACATAAATGTTTTTTATTATTAAAAATAAATTTTATCTATCTAAAACCACACAAAAAATATATGAACAAAAAAATATCTTAAAAACTAAATACATACAAAATAATATTTAAAAATCTCTTTTAAAAAATCTCTTTTGAATAAGAAAATTAAAAAAAAACATAAGGAGAGATATTAATTGAAGTATAAATTTAAAAATTATTTGATAAAATACATATTAAAAAAGTATCAATTAAGATAAAAATCAAAAGTAGAATAAAAAAATTAAGAAAAATACAACGATAGTCTAGTTGTTGCAAGCATGTTTAAAAGAAAAAAAAAACAAACAACTTGGCTAACAAGGTCGATTAATTTTAATAAGTCAATTCTATTTTAATTACATGATTAAAAAACAAGCAGTGATAGTAAACATAGAAAGTTTATATATATATATATATATATATATATAGACACCACGATAACTTGAGAAAACAAATCTTGAAAGTAAGAAATTGGATAGAAAAAGAAAAAAAAAGGCCTCAGTAAACTTAAGTTAGCATGATAGACATATAATTTGAGTAATTAAGGGCAAGTTAACTCAGGTTAACTTGCAAAACCTATGATTCATTTCATGAAACCCGAATAACTCGATAGAAATTTTTTTTTTATAAAAAAAACAAAGCCAATCCTTTTTTCTAAACAAAACATTGAATAATGGAATTGAAAAAGAAAATGCTCCAATAAAAGGATATTGACCCACATTAGCTTTTTAAACTCATGACTTGTGTTATTAGACTTGAAACACCATAACTGAACAAACTTGTGAAACTCAGTCCCTAACAAATTAAATATCAAAGGATGAAACCGGAAAAAAAAATCAATAGCAGAAAAAGATCTAAAACAAAAATATAACTAAAAAAATGAGAGTAAAAATCAAAATAGAGAATAAATTGAAGGGTAACGAAAAAAATGTTGATTAGAGGGTTAAACTGAAAAAAAAAATAACTTTAACAAAAAAAAAAAAAAGGATGAAATTGAAAAAAATAATATATAATAAACTTTTGATTGAATGATTGAATTAAAAACAAATAAAACTTAAAAAAAAAAAAGCTAAAGAAAAAATATTAGAAATCAAAAGAATAATGGTCAAATTAAAAAAATATATGAAAAATTATAATTGAAGAACTAAATTGAAAACAAACAAAATTTTTATAAGAGAATTAAGAATAAAAATTAAAAATTAAAAGAATAAATACTTAATTTAAAATATCAAAATAAAAAGGGTCGTGTAATTTTAGTTTTTTTATTTTTTTGTTAAAAATAAAAAGAAAAATTAAATAATATAAAAATATTAATGAGAAAATAAGGCAATCTTGAAAACATATTAATATTAAATTCAGTTTTAAAACTAATTAATTAACTTTTAAGACTAGCGAAATTATGTAGAAATAGAGGAACTAATTTATAATTTACTCTCCTAGAGTCCATAACCAAACATAAATCTTAAAAAAAGCAAAAAAACAAGAACTCTGTCATCATTTTTGAACGCAAACACCAACGAACGAAATTATTTCCCCTTTCCTTCTTTCCATCTATTACTCCAAAAAAAAACAAACAGACAGCAGAATCCCCTCTCTCTCAAAAACCATCTGCCCTCAATCCTGTATCTATTCATCAATTAATCCTTTTTGTTTTTATTATTAAATAATAAAAAAATACAATAACTTATCTTCTTCATATTTATTTTGGTTCCTTTTCTTTAATCCAGTTTTTTTTCTCCTTTTTACTTTTGTTGTCCTCACAGCTTTGCGTGCTTTCATCATCTACATATTTGTCAAGAATCGATAGCAATAATAGCAAAAATCTCTTGAATTTCAATCAAATATTGAATCTTGTGTGGATTCTTGATCTCTTCAATGGATCAAGTAAAGATGCATCTTTTGATTTTTGACTTTCTTTTTGAGTGAATGAGAGAGATAATGGGATTAGAATCTTCTGGTGGATTCTTGGATTTCTCAACTAAAGAGACTCAAATGGGTTGGTTTAATTGCTGATCATCTATCAAATTCACTCAAAAAGTTTGATTTTTGTTTTGTTCTATAGATGAAGGTATTGGGTATTCCAGTTTGATCGTTAGGGGGTTTTAGTTACAGTTGTGGAATCAATGGATGAAGTCGGTTCAAATGAATTGGATGAGTCATCAGTTCCATGGCGGCCGAGGCAGCTGGCATTTGGACAGTACAGGCAGGAGAGTGAACCTGCCAACAAGGAGCAAATTTTGCGTGTTGTTGTAAGAAGACCTGTAAGTGTTTTTATTCCTTTACTTTTGTCATTTTGGATTATGTTGTTGATTTGATTGATTTTGTTGGTGGTTTATGTGGGCTTTAATTTGCATGTTGAATATGAGCGTTTTGGGTTTAATACGAAGGTTGAAGTAAAAAGTCTAGGATTTGAAAATTAAGTGGTATAGCTTGAGTGATAACTGGGTGCCCTAGTCTGCATGTATACCATTGAGGTTATCTAACTGCCTTAGCTTTTGCATTTCAAAGTAAAATTTTTATGAAGGCCTAATGGTAGCTGTTTATGGAATCTGTCTGTGTTTTCTAGGAGATTATTAATTAAAAGGCAGATGTTTGTCTTGCTAATTTATGGAAAAAATGAACAAGAAAGAAAGCTCTGTATATAACTACAAGAATATCTTCCTTGGAATGCTTATGGCTGGAAGGGCGTAGGCTTTTTTGAGGTTGTGATGTCATATGACATTCCAGAAATATCTACAACGTTATTCTGTTTCTGCAGTAGTATTTTCCATTGTGAAGAGTAACACAATGTTATAATCCCCAAAGAGGAGTATAATAAAGACAATTTTCTGGACTTTAAACTGTGAAACTTATGAGTTGCACGCATTTCTGGATTAATAATGGAAAGTGTACACTTGGGATTGATAGTTACAATGCAGATGTGAGAGCTTGGAGGATCCTTATCCTGCCTTTGAGGGGAGGGAAGAAATCCTTTCTTTTGAATTTGGCTAGGACACATATCATTAAAGCATTTCATTGCGAAATTTGCTACTGTTACCAGATTGGAGTATCCCTTGCAGCACTTTTAACTTTAACCATGTAAAACCATATGATCATGTCGATATGTTTCCTATCAAGCTCTTAGTTCTTGTGAGGACAGGGAGACTCTGATCCACCCTTATTTTTTATTACAACAGCAGAAGATTGACCATGATGATCAAAGATGGCGCCAATGGTTGGATGCCTTTGAGTTCTTCTTATGTTGGAACTCTTGGAGCTATATATTTCACATGTCTCATGTTTGCTGATATTTTTATGTTACTGATGTTGAGCCACTTAGATTTACATGCTTCGTGACTTGGTCAGTTTTAAGTTTTAAGATTTCTAGTGCTTTATAGTCTAAAATAATAGTGAAACCCTCTCCCAGATTTTTAAACCCTCTTGTCCTGGAGTGACCATGACCAAGAGAAACCCACAGCGTTGTTTGCCAACCACCATGAACTCCTAGTCCATGCAAATAAATGATCGATTAGATGTAGCAACTGTTTTGAACAAAAAACACTAATTGACCAAAACTTCTTTCATTTGGATTTTATCCATAGTTAAAATCATACCCAAAGCTACCTTCCATGCAAAAGGAGAAATCTAGGAGGATTACACTTCTGTGTAGCTCTGTCCTGGGAACTGAGTTTTTCCACTTCACATCTATTTTGTAATAGGCCTCATAAAAAGATTCAGCTGTAAACACAATTTTTTTCTCATTAGGTTTCTGATTAGCCTCGTCATCTTCCCAACTTTAGTCCTCCCCTATCCAATCTGCGAATCTTTAGATCTCTGATCAATAGCTATGTCCCACAACACACTCCTTTTAAGTATGAGTGTCCAAACCATCCTTATTCCTTAGAGATTTTGGTCTTAGGAGTTAAAGAGAACTGAAATCAAATGTTCTCCAAAAAATAAATACTATATAGTCCTTTCTGCATCAAAACCCATGAAGAGAAGAAATCATTACCTGTATCTAAATTCTTATGAACCTTTAAATACTGGTTGCATGTGAATCCCTAGCTGCTATTGTTATCCATTCTTGTGATCCTTTGTATATATAACGCCAATTATCATTGCTGATGCTATTTGACTTCACAATGACTTCAACTAGTTACATAGCAGTAATTTGTTAAAATTCATATTTAATCCTTATACTGCTGGCTTAAAATAATAATAATAATAATAATCCTATTAAAAGTCTTGTTTCATAACACACTCTTTTAAGTATGAGTACCCTAACTATGTTATTTCCCTAGAAGCCTGAAAATTATAGGGATTTCGGTCTCAAGAGTTAAGAGGAGCTGATATCAATTATCATGGCAGATACTGTTTTCTTGACAATGAACTGTCACAACTGTTTATCTAGGACTTTTCTTAAAATCCTGATTTCATCCCTAAACTGCTGATTTCGCAAAAATAAATAAATAAATAAACCCTGAACTGCTTACTTCGAAAGAGTATTTGCCACAACCCATGACCCAAAGTTCATGATCGTTCCCTATATGTCTTTGTAAGAACCTTCTTTTTGGATCTGTTGAGGTCTATGCACAATAGAGCAAGTAAAGGGAAGAGTAACATAACTGGATTTAGAGGGTTAGAAAGATTTATTTTTTTAAGGACTGGTTTATCTTTTGCATGTGTGACACATGTAATATGTAACGCTCACCTAGCTTGGATACTCAATAAAGGGAACAATTTCAAATTAAACTGGAAAGTTTTAAGAGTCCAGTCGTATAGTGAGCCAGATGCTTTTTCTTACTTTATGACATTTGAGCATCCATTTTGGCCCCATCATCCGACATCAATTTCGACGCATTTGAAACGAAGAAAGTTAGTAACATTTTTGGTAGTTGTGGACATTGATAATTTTCTTTCTCATGTCTATCTAACATTGATCCGGAATTCCTATGATCTTTCATTCGGCCAGGCTAAGTCAAGGAGCTTTTTTCTTGCCAGCTTCCCAAACAATTGTCCTAGAAAGCAAAAGCAGCAGTGGAAGATCCTCCAAATGTCACACTCTTGGAAAGATTACATATGACATATATGCGAGCACATGTCTTGACATTATTCAGACATCATATTAGCATCTGAAGTGTCAGTGCGAACTTGTTAAGGATACATTCTATTTTTGGCTAACATTGCCTATAGGGATGCATATAGATGCGAATGGTTAATTGACTACTGCTGTATCATCTCTCATCTTTCGTGCACTGATCTTCTTGCAAGAATCCATTCGAACAGCCATTTTATTTTCTAGCTTGGCTAAGTGAACATTATTATTGTTTTATTAACCAAATTTTGTTTGAGTAGTGGAGTACTGTTGAGTTAAAATTATTTGAGGTAAACTTTTGCGCTGACTCTTAAGCTTTTAATGATGCAGTTGGTTGCAAGGCTAACCAAAGACATAGTCGAAACATATCAGACATGCAATCCACAATTTAAATATTCCGAAGAATTAAATCCAAAAAGATATTTGACCAGCCCATCAGCTGGAGTCCTCAACGACGGCCATGATAATGTGAACTCAGATCTTATTCTGACTGTGAACTTTGCTTTGGTAAATTTAGACACACAGAGAAGGTTTGTTTATGTTTGTCATTTGATTCCTCTGCATTTATTTTTCCTGGAACTCCTTTTTTTTTTTTTTCCTGTACCTGGTTTTGAACAAAAACGTTTATGCATTATATTTTGAGTGACTTGGTAAAAAAAAATTCATATGAAGTCCCTTACGACCTTGAGTCCTTGACCCCTATGTTTAGTTTTCTTTACATCTTTGATTCCTGTTTGACATCTTTGTAAAAATAAGCTGTGCTTATTCCATTTTTTAATGAGTTTTGATTTTGATGATAGACAAATTCTAGTCTGAATTCCATATAGTTGTAATGAAACATTCTCTGCAATTCCTAGATACAAGCAGTCCAATGGTTGTTCATGTATTAGCCTCTCTCTCTATGGATGCTTGATGTTTCAGTTTTTCTTATCAAAGTTTTTAGGTGATTTTGTTCATGCACATGTGTGTATCACTGACCTGTTTTTTCCCTTGAATTCTCAAAAAAAGAAAAAGAAAAAAGCCTCCTTTTCTTTTATACTAGCTAGAAGAACGAGATCCTAATAATAATTAATCCGGCAATTGAACTAAATTATTCTGATTTGAGAGAGTTTGGGAGAACAGATATCCTAGTGCATTGGAACTGCAATATTTACAGTTTTTTTCTCTCCCAATAAACTTTACTTTTCTAAATCATTATGAGCCCTGTGCTTTGTCATCTACAAAATAAAAGTTGAAGTTAGCAAAAATTCAATATACGAAAGAAAGAAAGATGAAGTTTGATAGAGTTCAGAAATCTAAAACAGATTCTAAGACACTCTAAAGAAGAATATTATTATTCATATCATATAAATTCTTAGTCTTCCTTCCTCCAATATGAATGAATATTCTTCGTCTTTGAAACATTGATACTATATTACTTTCACTGTTTGATTCCTTCCTTCTTAAAGTCCATTCAGTAGGCGACAAGAACAGAAGCACACAATTAGATGCATGGTAGTAAATATGAGATCAATGACTCAATTATCACATCGTATCTGCATATATATCAAGGATGTTCTTGGTCATGGGACTTTTGGCAGGTTGCTAAATGCTGGGTCGCAGAAATAGCAGTTTTGTTGCTGTGAAATAAAGAAAAACCAACCTGCTTACTATCAGCAAGCTCTGGTTGAAG